>JADBJO010010817.1:57500-65000 GCA_016801955.1 Conus betulinus | reverse complement strand
GTGTGTGTGTGTGTGTGTGTGTGTGTGTGTTTAGTCTATGTGTGTGTGTGTGTGTGTGTGTGTGTGTGTGTGTGTGTGTGTGTGTGTGTGTGTGTGTGCGTGCTGCGCGTGCCTGTGTGTGTTGTGTGTGTGTGTGTGTGTGTGTGTGTGTGTGTGTGTGTGTGTGTGTGTGTGTGAGAGAGAGAGAGAGAGAGAGAGAGAGAGAGAGAACGAACGAACTAAAATGAGAAACGTCAGAGAGAGAGAGAGAGAGAGAGAGAGAGAGAGAGAGAGAGAGAAAACGACGACGACGACGACGACGACGACGATGATGATGATGATGATAATGACGATGGTAGAGGTCACAGGAATGACATGGTCATGATGGTAATAACGACGACGGTAATGGATTCTATAAGGTTTATGACCGCCATGATCATTGTGACGATGATGATTGCAACATAAATGACAATGATAATCATGAGGATGAGGATGAGGATGGTGATAATGATGATATCATAATGATGGCGATCATGGTGATGATAATGATGATGATGATGATGATGCTCCTGCTGCTGATAATGATAATGATGATGACTCTTATTTCCAACAAGTGACTGATAAGAGCTTTTATGCCAATTAGCCTTGGAAAGGTCTAGGAATAACGACAGGCTAAGGAAAAGCATTTGTGATGATTATACACACACAGAGGTTTTTTATTTAAGAAAATTGAGAGAGAGACAGAGAGACAGAGAGAGAGAATCGCTCATACAAACAGAACTGTGATAGTGTTCTTCAGGGTAGTTTATTGAAAGAGACAATAAATTGCGGTCCATTTAAAGACCAATGACTATAACAGATTATCTTCCGCAAAAGTCTGTAAAAGATCTAGTTCGATAAGTAAGCTTAACTATATGCAGACAGGAAAAACACATGCTGGTTCTCGTAGCAATAGTAGTAGTAGTACGGAACATGTATGGTGACATAAACATACTGCATTTCTCCTTCGTTGCTAGTGCATAGATGGATTCAAACCCGTCCATAAACACACACACAGTCGTGGACGAACATTTGTTTGGGGTGGGGGAGACAAATGGAAGTTTTTTTCTGTCCCCTAGGTGACCTGTCAGTTTGACAAGCTTGTTGAGACACAAGAAGCGCGTGTCGTCAATGACTTTTTCCTTCTCTTATTCTCCAACAGTTCGCTTTAAGCTTTCCTTTTTTTTCTTTCTTTTTGTTTTTTTTTCTCCTTTTCCCTTCACTTTCCACGAGCAGGGCCGTCTCGTGTACATCCACTGGTTGCATTTTGCACGTGGTGCAGCGGCTAGTGTCATGTGTGACCTTTCGATGTTACCTGACATAGAACCGGAAATTACCTGACATTGGACGGGAAAAAAATATAGAATCACTCGAATCTTGACTACCGAGTGGGGAGAATTCCTTTCTCCGCCAGTTTGTACTTTCTCTCAGACCTGGTCCTCACTTCGCTGTGGGTCGCTTTCGTTCTAGACGTAGCCGTTCACCCTTTGTTGGGCCGGAACGACGACTAAGTTTTTCCTCTCCTTTTCACAAAACTTTACACTTACCCTTTTAACTTTTTTTAATTTATGATTTAAATTTGTAACTTTTTGCTTCTTTCCGTGTTTGAACAGTCGGTTCGAAAGTCATATTTCATTTAAATGGCTTTTCGAGGGTGTTTGGTATTTGGGGGTTACAGATTTTCGTTGTCGTTATGAACATATCGAAATTGTGACCATTTTGTTTTGCAGAGTAAAGTATTCGTTGGCATAGAATTTTCAAATTATCATTGTTCAATATTTTATTCGCTACCTTGGGCGGGTAGTTTTCGAGCTTTGCTTATAATAGAAAGCAGGATAGTCAGAGATTAAACTCGCCATTTTGAGCAAGTTTTCGAATGGAGACAACTAGGTTTTTTTTCTATGGCTGCTGGGTCGTATTTGTCTCCCTTTTTTACCGCTGATATTGTGCATTTGGTTTTCGGTCATTGAGTCGAGGTGCGGAACGTCGGTAGCGTATGTGCGACACACTATTTACGCCAGGGAGTTTGGAGTGCTTCCTGTCGCGTTCCTGACTTCTGGCACCGCTCGACCCGTACTTGTGTGTTTGTCTGTGTGCGGGTGAGTCAATGAAGAATTATATTATGTTGATTTGAATTATTGGCTTCTTTGTCATCAATTTAAGAAAAAAAAAAAAACATTCTAACTAAAGATACCCATTATCGTATTACTTTGTATGCGAATGAAGAAAATAAAAGTTTGTTTTTATGAAAGGTATAACATTAATTGGATTGAAATACTGATGTCCCCCTAGGGAGCCATCCAAGTGTAGATTGTCTCCTGACGAGCATTGAGATGTTAGAAACTATGGTTTTGGTCAAAGCTTTTGACTACTGGATAGTCTAGACCAACCGACTGTTACCTCTTCCCATTGACTTTTCCACTTCCGCGCCTCCCCCCCCCCCCCCCCCCCCCCCCCCCCCCCCCCCACACCCACACACACACACACACACACACACACACACACACACACACACACACACACACACACACACACACACACTTTCTCTGACAAAGAACAGTCTTAATGCTAAACGGCAATACAAAAATATTGATCTCCGCCGTAGGGTTTCTTTCGTTTCGTTTTGTGTCCAGTAGCCCAGAAACAGCCTGTGGGGGTCATCATAGACGAGCTGGAGTGCGGCCAGTAGACGCCACCAGTATGTGGAGCTATTCCGGAAGAATCTTCACCCCTGCGTTGAGTCGACAGACCGACGGCACTATCCTGAGCGGATCTCCTGGACCACCCCTGGGTCCAGGTCAAGTGTGATGAACATTTATAATCAATTGTGTGGGGTGGATGTGGCATAGGCGCTGGAGAGTCTGGGACGCGTTTATTTATTTATTTTTTTTTTTCCTTATGGATTTAAAGAAGTTGATATTTTTGGATTTTTTTCTCTTTTTAATTTTGTTCTTTTCGTCAAGACTGGAAAACTAATTCTGTATTGTGTAGATCCTGTTATTTAATGTTATTATGTTTCTTCTCCTATTTTTTCTTCTGGGGGGAGTGGGTGTTTTGAATAGTGGGTTAGGTTGGGACTTAGTGATTTCCCCGGGCACTCAGGAGGGATATTCTTTTTTTTTTTTTTCTTTTTTGTCCACTAGGATAGTTGGTTCTGGATAAAGATCTTCTTCTTTGTCCCCTCTTATCTTCTATGCTCTCAGTCTATACTCGCTCGTCTGATTTGGGGCCCTTCTCCACCAGGTTGTGTGAATGAGTGTATGTATATTTGTGTGGTAAAGTTGTGCATTGTCACTCTTGCCTTGTGTGGTTTGGTGGTGTGTGAGCGTTGGGGTGTTTGTTTCGGCCGCAGCGTACACTACGGATCCGCAGTCAGGATGCTCTTCCCCCCCCCCCCCCCCCCCCTCTTGACACTCGGACATATAAGCGCACGCGCGTGTGCCCATACACACATACATATGCATACATACGCACACATGTATACGCACACTCTCTGTCTGTCTGTCTGTCTGTCTGTCTGTCTGTCTGTCTGTCTCTCTCTCTCTCTCTCTCTCTCTCTCTCTCTCTCTCTCTCTCACACACACACACACACACACACACACACACACACACACACACACACACACACACACACAATGACACGCACGCATACTCACACACATGCATGCGCACCCGCACGTGCATGTACCTGCTTATATGCATCCACTCACTCACACACACACACACACACACACACACACACACACACACACACACACACACACACACACACACACACACACACACACACACGCACAAACGCGCGCGCGCGCTCGAGCGCATATATTCAGTCAGTTAACAGTTAAGACAGTTACACTGCACAGCGTAATGGTCACAGAAGCAACGTTTGTTCATGAACAGACCTGTTGAACTGCTGAGCTGTAAAAGGAACATTACACACAGTGAAGGACCATGTCTCTCGAGCTATTGCTGAAACAAGCCATAAAAAAAGTTTGATAATAGGGCCAAGGGATGGATAGGTCGTTGTGGTGCCGGTAAAGAAACCATCAGCCACTACGAAAATGACTTGACAGAACCATCCCCCCAAAAGGATGTTTGAAATCCTACCCAAGTATCCTACACACCTACACGGCACTAACAACTGGGGAGATGAACTAACACTGTTATTGCTGAGTAGATGTATCGGGTAGAGGTTATAAGGACAAGCCTGTGACATCCCTTTTGGGGTAATGTCTCTTTGTTGTTTCTGCATGTGTTCTCTGTGGTCCTTTCTCCTTGGCGACGACAGGGTGTCATACACAGCATTTGTTTGGAGTTATGGGCATCTATTTATTTTATCAAGAGAGCATGAATTACCCTTATTGATCTTAAATTACTGCTAACTGTTTCCTGCCACATTTAAGACTTCCTTGCAAATCAGTGAATCTTGGGTTACCTGTATTTGTTACTGTTTGTCCCGCGTGTTTGTTTGACTCTTTTAAATTTATAAGGCTGTGCCCGTCTAGAGTAAATGCTAATTCGTGTTTGCTCATTTCTCCACCTGGTGTTGCTGTTTAGGTATGTCAGGAGCAGGGTAAACAAGCATGCTTGGAGCAAGCTTTTTTTTTTTTTTTTTTTTTTTTTGGGGGGGGTGGGGGGGGTTTCTCTTGTTTGTCTCTGTGCTCTCCCTTGTCATTCGCTGTTACGCGATTGGGGACGTAAGCAACATTCGTTTGGAATTATGGACGTCTATTTATTTCATCAAGCCAGTTAAAGTTACCTTATTTGTTTTTCAATTAGTGTTTCACTGTTTTCCGCCTCATTAAAGATTTCCTTTCTTTTCAAAATTTATAATCACACTTACGAAAAAAAAAAGAGAGAGAGAGAGAGAGAGAGAGAGAGAGAGAGAGAGAGAGAGAGAGAGAGAGAGAGAGAGAGAGAACACGAATCGTCTTGTAATATAAATGTATACATACATACATCTGCACCTACACCTCACGCATCTCTCGTTTAAACGTACACCGTTAAACTGGTTGTTAGACAAAGACTAAACAAAACAAAACAAAAAATGTTTTGCAGTACATACTAGCTGATATGTTATCATAGAATCTATTATCATTGGACTTTGCTCAGAAATTGACGTTTGCAATGTTAAGAAAATCAGGTAGGAAGGTATGTTTGCCACTCGTTTCAGCAATGCCAGTGAATAGTTTAACAGTCCCAGAACACGAACCACATTGCGTCTTTTCACAACAAGCGCCTGAAACAGGCGGCTTTTTTCGCGAAAGTGCCGGAAAACTTCACAATAGAAGAGAAAGTGGTGGTCATCTTCAGGGGCATTTGATTTACATTAAGAACAGTTATTAAATGTTACGGTACCGAGAAGAAGTTCTACTTTGCGTTTATGCCCGATGCTCCCGATGCTCTGAAATATTACCAGTGCATGTGTATGCCATATGTCCATTAAATGCTGATTTATACTTTCCCGCTTGCAGGCTATTGTTAAAACAGTTTTATGTAATCATTGTTTTTTTTTCTATATGAGTGTGTCTACTTTGTTGGAACATGTCAATCACTTTTCAAAATCCAAAGGATGAGCAAGTCAGGTTTCCTTACCTCATATTTTAGCCAACCAATACCAAACCATTTCCCTGTTATATGTTGTATTGTTTGTCTGTAGAATCGACGAGAAACCACATCAATCATCTTGGGGTTGAGGGGGAGTGAGACAATTCGTGGGTGCCCCAGGTGGGAGATCAAGCCGATGCGTGCACGGAATGTCCGGCGACAGCTTGGACTGGGAATGTGGGAGATTTCCTCCTGATTGCTGGTGTGGGCTTTCCTTACTTTTTCATTTTGTTGTGCTGCAGCTGTCCTTCCTTTCTTCGCATGGAGTAGTGCCTTATGGATAGAGTAGCGCCATTTAGCTGGAACCATAGCAGTTTTTTTTTCCAATGTGTGTGAGGAATGATCTGAAACACTTTCATGAATGATTAGCAAACGACACCACACTTTTTTCTGTCTAAAGTATTTACACATTGGACACGCATTCATATTTACTAATCCAATGTTACTGTAAAAGCAACATGGGCGCCTGCTAATACAGTCTTGCAAATGGTACTTTCGGAAACTTACTTTATACATTTGATATCACAGCATGTACGTGGAGTGTATCTGCAAGTCTCCGGCAAACTGTTTGTTAGAAGAATAATGGGACATTAAATGATTTGCAAACGTATGGACATTTTCGATTTGATTGTTGCCAATAACTCTCGACACGTCTGCTCTGTCAAAACGCTTCCAAGACATGGGTTGTTCGACTGAATTCAGTTGTCTCAAACATACAAGAATTTTCAGTGCTATACCTGTTTCCTTTATTGCACATAAAACATGCATGAAAACGTAGCTGACGTAGAATGTCAGCCCAAGACATAACAGTACCTAGTCGTCACTTTTACTTCAGTGTTGACATACTACCATTTTTCGGAGATAGGAAGAAAAAAAAGAAAAATTCTTCCAAAATTGTGTTTGTTTTGTCTGAGTCAGTAATTAATTACAAATCGTCGCTTCTTTCTTTTTAAGCAATTCAACTGCTTTGAAAACCAGCGATCGTGTCAGAGAGCAGAATAACAACATTGGCATATAGACACTAAAAGTTTCATCTGCAGCTGTTATTATTTGAATACTATGATAATATTTTACTTATTGGATTTGTGTATCTGCTTCGTCAATAAGATAAGTGAGAACTGGTGGCTTAATAAGCATTCCACCATAAAATCAAGAGGACTGTTGAAGTATGAATATTCAACATTTTTTGACATCCACACGCTACCACTTTATCCCACATTGTTCTGACGATGTCATACAATTTCCCATTTATACTGTATTTTCTCAAAACGCTCCAAGGAACGTTATATCCACAGAGTCGAACGCCTTCCTCTATTTATGTCTGTTTATCTATCCGTATATTATCTCTCTCTCTCTCTCTCTCTCTCTCTCTCTCTCTCTCTCTCTCTCTCTCTCTCTCTCTCTCTGTCTATCTTTCTATGTGTCTGTCTGTCTATCTATGTATCGATCTATCCATCTATCTGTCTTTCTGTCTGTCTCTATGTCTGTCTGTCTGTCTGTGCCTCTATATACATTTTTTTTCTGTCCACAGCAAATAGTGTCGACCAGCAAAGTTTAGTTTCAAGAAGAAGAAGAAGAAAAAAATAAATGTTTTCTTATAGGCTAAGCGCAATAAATTCCCTTTCTTCATCCTTCAGATGGTAGGCCCATAAGGTGTTGCTTGGCTTTAATAACAAAGCTAGTTACTGTTCTATCCAGTTCCAGGATATCAACGGTGCAACCTTTTCTGTACACCGACACGAGTCTTATGTGACCATTACCTTTACTAACAAACTGGTTTCATATCTCTGCGTATCTGGTAGGTCCCATTGCCATCGGCAAGATTGACTAATTTGCATATGTTATAGACACATCCTGGAAGATCCTAATCTCTCT
>JADBJO010010817.1:45000-50000 GCA_016801955.1 Conus betulinus | reverse complement strand
AAACATCATCTTTTTATTCCTAGAGCCCAATTTTGTGGTTTGTTTACTTCTGTTTTTTCCCTCTCATATGCTTGCTTCGACATCCTGTCCGGCGTCATTTTTACCAGTCTTAGCCAATATCTAATTGTCTTCATTGTACTATCTATGTATATTGGGTATCTGCCTAACTCTCTCCATATACTAAGTAGTTTGGTGTTTTCATTCCTACCCCCTAGGTATTTTTTGCTTGCGAGTAAATGTACATTTTCTGCTGTTGAATAAATAGTAAACAAGTGGGGTAGTTTTTTTGCTCCCATAAGGAAACCTAACAGAGTAACTTTTATTCAAGACTGGCACAGCCTTTTAAACTTGAATAAAGTCAGACAAACACAAAGACGAACAATCCAACAGTGGATTAATTACATGTTCCCAGTTTTTACGTCTTCAACCCTCCTCCCCCCCCCCCTCCCCCCTCCTTAAGTTTAAAGTTTTTGCCAAGTCATTACTATGAAGACAATTTAGTGTTGGCCTGCGCTTGTTTCCCCCCACTGTTGGATTGTTCGTCTTTGCGTTTGTCTGACTTTATTCAAGTTTAAAAGGCTGTGCTCATTGTTATCATTGATATTCAAGCCCCATTCCCCTATACGAGCATTGAAATCTCCTCCAATAATATAGTAAAAATCATGTCCTTGTTCTATTTGCACAAGTATATACTGGTCTATTAGTTCTAGAGTACATGAATAATCTTTATCAGAGTAAAAACGACTGTCCACTGGATGTAGATAAATGCCAAAAAACAGTATATCTTTTTCACACTTTAATAAATCATTTGTTATTTTTATGCATAATACATTTTTTACGTCAGTGTTTATCAGCTGTACATATTCAGACAATTCCTTTTTTAACTAACATGACAACCCCCCCCTGAAGGTCTACCCATTCTAGTAAATTTTACCGTTGGACAGTGTGAGTGTAAAAATTCTTGAAATTTTATCTCCAAGTCGAATGATTCTAATGTAAATGTTTCACTTAGACTACACACGTCGAACGACGCGATATTTTCTAAGAAGTCTGGATCTGATAGTTTTTTCAAGTAGACCTTCGACATTCCAGCAACCAAAATATAGCTTTCTTGTTTCCCTCGCGCTCTCATTCTCACTCTTGTTTTCGTTTTCCCCACTATTTCCTTTCACTCTTCTCACATTCTCCATAGACTGTCCTGTATCATTATCCTTTCTTTCCTGTTGTGTGTGACCCTGGCCTGCCCCTCAGCTGTCCTCTTTATCTGACCCTTCTCTCTTGTCCTTTCTTGTTGTTTGGAAACGTGTGTTCGCTGATAGACGTGCGTATCCAGGTTGTTTGTTTGTTAGTTTTTTGTATTTCCTGTTTGAGGTCTTGATTGTTGTTTTCCTGTAGCCTGTTGTTTTGTTTTAGTTTTTACCCCCACCGTTCGTTTTGTTCCGTTCTTCGTTGTCGGAGCCTATTATGCTTTGTGTTTGCATGGTTTTCTTCTATTGTGAATTGTCTTGTGTTTGTTGATTTGTTGCCTAATGTGGGTGTTTTATCGTCTTTCTTATGCATATCTTCCACTCCCTTCGATGTGCCTTTGTGTTTTGAACTAGCATCCCCCTGTTCTTTCCCTGTGTTAGTGTGTGCTTCTTGTCGCGTGCGTGGTGTTGTCATTTTCTGTGCCTCGACCTCTTTGCCTGCCGCACACGCCGTGCCGTGTGTGTGACCCTGACCTCTGTGTGTCCCTAATGTTGCCTGGTTGGTTCGTGCTGTTGTCATGCTTACCCCCCCCCCCCCCCCCATGTGTGTACCATTGCTTGCTCGTGAGAGAGAGAGAGAGAGAGAGAGAGAGAGAGTGTGTGTGTGTGTGTGTGTGCGTGCGCGTGTGCTGCAAGCACGCGCGCGCGATCCTCTTAGTTGCGTGTGTGTGTGTGTGTGTGTGTGTGTGTTGTGTGTGCGCGCGTGCGTGCGCGCTGCGCGCGTGCGTGCGTGCACACGCATGTGTGTGTGTGTGTGTGTGTGTGTGTGTGTGTGTGTGAGTGTGTGTGTGTGAGAGTGTGAGAGTGAGTGAGTGTGAGAGAGAGAGAGAGAGAGAGAGAGAGAGAGAGAGAGAGAGGGCTATAGTATTAAAACGAACTACGATTTTGAACAGCGCTTTACGATATTACGACGGGAAAAGATGAACATATGAATTTATCTCATGATTCATTTCATTTATAGCGCCACCGACCATGCACATAGAGCTGACACGTAAATAGTGCCTAGGAAAAAAACAAAGCCCATGAACAACAACAAAAAAAAAAACGATATACAGTATTCTGTGCGAAAATAAAACAGGAAAACAAACTGTCCACAGAAAAAAACAAACAAAATATCATTTGGCATGATTTGCAACAATGCAACAGAAAACAGGAGTGGGAAGAAAGCGGCTCAAGACAATTTTAGCAGATGCATGCTTGTTTGTTTGTTTTTGGTCTTTTTTTTGTTGTGCTGCTGTCTTCTTTATCCTATTTTTTTTTTCCCCCCCCCCCCGCTGTTACAAGAAACCTGACCTGGAGCATGTGCAAACTGAAGAAGGAAACACGGAATGGCTGTCTCATTTAAATCATTTCACACAATGGACAGGACTGAAAGAAAAACAGAAAAAAAGAAAGAAGGAAGAAAGAAGGAAGAGGAAGGTAAAGGAAAGGAGAACGAACAAAAGGAGGACAGAAAAAAAAACGAAAAAAGAAGAAAAGAGAGGACACAAAAACGGAAAGAAAGAAAGAAAGAAAAGTACAGACGGAAAGAAAGAAAAAAAAAAAGAAAGAAAGAAAGAGATAAAAAAAGAAGCGAACATGCAAACAAGCAAAAGAAATGGAATGAAAAGGAGAAGTTCTTGTTTTTCATGGACTCCAAGACTAGGGCATTACGTACGAAACACGCTACATGGCTTAAAGTGAATACTCAGACAATATGCATGAATAAAATAACGCATAAAGGAAACGCAGATTCCAGCGAGAAATGTGCAAACAGACAAAAAAAAAAAAAAAAAAAAAAAAGGGTAAAGGAAGAGAGTGTGTGGTGTGTTGTGAGGAAAGAAAGAAAAACATAAACAAGCAATTTTTTTTTTCACTCCAGCCAATTGAGCCAGCAAGTGAAAACGATCACTGTTGAAATGAAGCAATGCCTTTCAGAGGCAGGGAGAGGGAGGAGGAGGGAGTTGAAGGAAGGGGAATGGAGATGAAGTTCTCCATATGCTTCTTCTTCTTCTTCTTCTTCTTGCTGAGAAATGTTGCTGCTGCTGCCGCTGCTGCTGCTGCTGCTGCTGCTGTTGGCACTGCTGGCTGCTGCTGCTGCTTCAATTATCTTCATTGTCGCTGCTGATGCTGAAGACAGAAGCGTTATGACACGACGGTTCGGAGACCTGTCAGTGTGTGTAATAAATCGTCATTGTCGTTGATGATGCTGAAGACACAGGCGTTATGACTTTGTTCCTCTGTGGTAAAGTCACCGCATGACGAAATATAAGGAGTATGTATCTAAAGTGAAAGTATGATATTATGTTTATCCTGTGTGAGTTCAGTGCTGTCATACCTGCTAGGCTATTCGTGTAGTGTGAGCAGCATCTCCTTGGAGTTATGGCCGTGAATTTATTTCATCATGGGAGCAAGAGTTACCCTACTTGTTTATATATATCTATATATATATATATATATATATATATATATGTGTGTGTGTGTGTGTGTATATATATATATGTACGTATATATATATATATATATATTATTTATGTATTGTATTTATTTTATTCATTCTTCATTCTTCAACGTAGTTATGTATTTATTCTTATCTATTTGTTTATGTTAAACCATCTTCCTAAACCAGTCTTTTTTCAGTCTTGCTTCCCGTGTAGTGCGTGTGTGTGTGGTGGGCGTTGGTGTTACATTTAAGGTGGTTTTTATTACTCTTTTTGTCGTCATCTGTCTCGTTTGCATTCTGAATGAGAGCGTCATATTCAAGCATGTTTCTGCTCCCGGGCTAGAGAAGCAGTGGTGCCTGTTTCCGTTTAGTTTTGCTTATTTCTCTGTTCAGTATACACTGGAATATTCCACTTCCTGTATGTAAGCAGATCTGGAAAGAAGGATGCAAGCCATGGAAATGCGCTATTGTAGCATACTTTACACTGGTCACGCTGGAAGCTTTACCAATAAACGAGTGCTTCAATAAAAGCACAGGACTAAATGAAGATCGATCCAAAAAAAAAAAAAAAAAAAAAAAAAAAAAAAAAAAAAGCTTAGAAGCGCCATGTGAAAAGATCCAACAGCTTTGCTAAAACGGTCTGTCAGATATGCGTTCCGGAAGAAAGACAAAGAGGGAAAGTAACGTACTGTCGACATAACAGAATGGGCAGGCAAAACTTTGGTACAATGCCATACCTTGACACCCAGGCAACAGAACAGGAGAAATCTAGTAAACCGTTCTTCAGTGTGGTGACCATATGAGACCCCCGTGGGGACGAAGAAGCAGAAGAAGAAGAAGATATCTGTTAATCTAGTGAAGACTGTTTTTCAATCGCCATTAACGTCCCACTCGACAACGGAACGGAGAAATCATGGCCAGTGTGTGTGTGTGTGTGTGTGTGTGTGTGTGTGTGTGTGTGTGTGTGTGTGTGAAATGTCAGTGTATGAGTTAATCTGACAATAAACTGATTTCAGTCAGTGTGAAAACCGCATGTGCAGCTGATAATAACATACATTTTTTTTAGTTAATGCGTGTACGATAGCTTGCAGTGTCTGATTAATCATTTGAAGCACCTTACGTTGTCTTCGTAGTTCCTAATTAATACTCTTCTCTCCTGTATATACCATGCAGTTTAGAGGACCATTTTTGTACATCTGTGCGTATATGTTGTATGTACATGTGGGTGGGGGAGGGGGAGTCTATATGCTCTCTGTCTGGAAGGGAATTCAGGCAGGTGGGGGTGTTGAGTACCACCACAAATCAGCAAGCAGAGCCAACAGTCAAACGAG
>JADBJO010010817.1:25000-27500 GCA_016801955.1 Conus betulinus | reverse complement strand
AAAGTGTGCGGGATGTTACAGCAGTTATTAGTTTACTGTGTCCGAAAAATCTAACTTGGTGCATATCTTTTATCTGGTGTCTTTCGGTCATCAGAATCTTAAAGCTGAAGCATTCGTATCGATTGTCCAAAAAAATGTAGAAAGCAAAAATCATAAGAAAATGCAGTTAGGAAATAATTTGAACAAAAAAATGAAAGCAATATGAAAAGATTGATAAAGACAAGGGGAAGNGTTCTTCAACCAGAAAGGGGAAAGCACTTTATTTGCAACATCTGGCCTCGCCTTACAAGAAAAGATATAAACCCTAGACACACAACAGTGTGCAGGAGTACCGTAACCATAACAAAACAACCAGCCTGTGTTCATCCACAGAGGTAGTGACACAAGAGAGAGAGAGAGAGAGAGAGAGAGAGAGAGAGAGAGAGAAGAGAGAGAGAGAGAGAGAAAACTATGATCAGTTTGTAACAAACGCACATACACCTACACTCACGGAGAGGACTCGTAATGGGCAGAAGCAGAGAAACGGGTTGGAATGAGGAGATAATCATGGTTGAACAAAGTGTGCGGGATTGTTACAGCAGTTATTAGTTTTACTGTGTCCGAAAAATCTAACTTGGTGCATATCTTTTATCTGGTGTCTTTCGGTCATCAGAATCCTTAAAGCTGAAGCATTCGTATCGATTGTCCAAAAAAATGTAGAAAGCAAAATCATAAGAAAATGCAGTTAGGAAATAATTTGAACAAAAAAAAATGAAAGCAATATGAAAAGATTTATAAAGACAAGGGGAAGTCTTTTAGCGTTTGCTATACAGGGGGAGGTCAAAAGGGTGTCAAGAATGAGAGTAGTCAGGTCGAGTCTTTAATGACTTATGCATTGTCAGTTAACAACAGTGGTGATGACAGCTAAGAATTGGGCAGAACAGCCTTTTTTGCATCTCCCGAGAGAAACGATCCCCAGTTCATTGTCCAGATAATGATATATTGAACAAGCATGCAGCGGAGAAAACAAAAATGGCAATAGGCTACAAAACACATTCGACTATCAATCAAACAAGATACTTGTAGTTTTAAAAGAAAAACGAACAGGGGACACAGGCGAGAGAGGTGGAGAGAGGGGGTTGAAGGGGGAGCAGGAAAAAAGAAAATGGGAATAAAAAGGACCACGTTGGAATGTGCATATCAAACCCTTAATTAGCTGTATGTAAAGAACATCAGTGTCCATCATGAAAACAGACACGTTTGTGTGCTGCGTGTCTAGAGCTGACTCTCATCTGTTACACCCATTTATTTGTAAGACCGGCTGATTGCGTTGGTCCTCCATTGACATTAAATTAATATTGATCAACTCTAGCTATGTGGTAATTCTCACTGCGCGTGCGCGCAAAAAAACGCGCGCGCGCGCGCGCGCACACACACACACACACACACACACAAATGCGCGCGCGCTAATCACACACACACACACACACACACACACACACACACACACACACACACACAACAAACACACCACGCGCGTGTGTTACACTGAACGCAAACATAACATGATAATAGTAGCAAAAGCAATATTAGGTCGGCACCCTAAGGTCTGACAAGCAGTGGGCTAGCGCACAAGTCAGACATCGTATAAGTCAAAGCCACGAAAACTTTCTTCTTCAATTCTCACATCCTAGTCATTAATTCGTTTATCCATCAGCTTTAAATCATGCGAAGTGTGGCCTCAAAACTTAGCAGATGAGCTGTAGCGTATTTGAAGAAGTCCACAGGCAGCGACACCGCTTGATGAAACAGAAACTTAAACTCCCACTACAAAGGGCTCACAAACAAAACCCAGCGGCATTCCATAGCAGCCAACGAAGGCTAAAAACGGCAAAATGTTAAGAAGTACTGTTGGGATATTACGACATGAAAATTGCCAGAACTTCACCAACCACCATAACCACACCCCAACCTCTCACGTCACCCCATTTCCCTCTCTCTCTCAGTCTGTCTCATCAACTGCGATTGGGGTTTCAATCGTTAATCCTACCTCCACCCCCCCCCTCCGCCCCCTCCTCCTCTACTTTTCTTCCTCTGTCCAACTCGCTATCTCTTGTAGCAAGCCCAACTATGCTAAGATGTCTACCAATCACGTCAAAGGAGCAGTGCATTTGACGTAACTGTAGAAAAGTTTGTAATGTCCGGACTTCTCTCCCTCACTCCCCTCTACTCCCGCTTTCCCTGACTGCGGCAGGCTTCTATTGCCACACTCTACTGCTGCAAAGAGAGCCGACAACACAACTTCCAACCACCCTACCTTATCTACCCCTGACTTTGGCTTCCACTTGTACAAATAGCACCCGACAGACAGGTTTGCCCTTTTCATGCCTTACGTATATTTTGGTGACCGACTAGATGTCCGTGCCTGTGCGTGTCTCACATGAGTGGACATCATGATTTCGTTCATTAGCATACATACTGATGAACTACAAGATCTTAAAGATTGTCATTCCTGATTCCA
>JADBJO010010817.1:15000-17500 GCA_016801955.1 Conus betulinus | reverse complement strand
AGTAAACAACGAACAAGAAAGGCCTTTCGTTGCGCTTGATTTGACACGATATAATGGCAAGTCGGAGTAAGCAGGAAAAGGCTCAAGATCACTTTTAGCTGTTTATTCTTTGTATTGTTCTCTTTCAACGCCATTTCTTGATTTTTCAGCTGTCAACAGGAAACACGATCGGCAGCACAGGCGGCCAGAAGAACCAGATAAGAACGAGGTCTTCATATCGTTCATTTCAAAGGATAGCACGAAAGAAAGTGGGAGAAAAAGAAAGAAAAAGAAAGAAAGAGAAAGAAAAAGAAAGAAAAAGAAAGAAAAAGAAAGAAAGAAAAGAAAGAAAGAAAAAGACAAAAAAAAGAAAAAAGAAAGAAAAGAAAAAAAAAAAAGGAAAGAAAAAAAAAAAAAAAAAAAAAAAAAAGAAAAAAGAAAAGAAAAAAAAAAAAGAAAAGAAAGAAAAGAAAGAAAAAAAGAAAGAAAAGAAAAGAAAAGAAAAGAAAGAAAAAAAGAAAGAAAGAAAAAGAAAAGAAAGAAAGAAAAAGGAAAAAAGAAAAAAAAAAGAAAGCTCCTTCTCGCCGTTCTTCCTTCCTTTCTCAGTTCCTTTCCACTTTCTTTAACCTTCCCTCTCCCCGCCGCCGTGTGTGTGTGTGTGTGTGTGTGTGTGTGTAGTAGTAGTAGTACTTTAAGTTAACGTCTCTTCACCCTCAAGTGACATTAGACGCCGTGTGTGTGTGTGTGTGTGTGTGTGTGTGTGTGTGTGTGTGTGTGTGTGTGTGTGTGTGTGTGTGTGTGTGTGTGTGTGTGTGTGTGTGTGTGTGTGTGTGTGTGTGTGTGAGAGAGAGAGAGAGAGAGAGAGAGAGAGAGAGAGAGAGAGTTGAACTTGAGATTGGTTTGATGTGTGTTTCTTTGTGAAGGGGGTGTATCGACGGAAACATTTATTGTTTGTGAAAGCCTTTGTGAGATAAAAAGTATGTGTATAGCACAATCCTAGTTGAAAACTACCCATTGCCCTCTTGTACACTACTCAACCATCCATTCACTCACATATAACAACTGCCTTCCCTTTGAAATTATTGCATACACACTATGTAGAAAAAAGCAAGATTTTTTTGGGTCACGCGTTCAGTCGTGCTCTGAAAACAGATACGATAGGCTGGTTTCCAACAATGTGTGTGTAGGGTGCTGGTCGTGGTTGGTTGGTGTGGGGTGTTAGTGAGTTCGAAACACTTGGGGCAGTAAAGCTGAAGGCACGTTCACTAAACGATCAATCGCGCAAGGAGAGGATGATGGAGACAACAATGTAGAGATCCGTTCTGGTCAGAGTCTAGATGACGTGTGTGACTGTACTCCAAGTTGACTTTCATGATGTATCCCGGAGTCAACCAGGCCCGAGAGATACATACACCCGCAGAGTTGGCCGGGAGTTTTGAACAAAACTCAAAAGAAATAACCATTCAGCCGATCAAACTCGGCTGTGTGGTTTCAGTCTTCCAGTTTGACCCTACTGAATGACATGCTCTGTGGGAATCGAACCCACGACCCCGCAGGCCAAACTCCGTAACAATGACCACTGAGCCATGGCCACTTGGTTAATAATTGTTCTTACTCATATTTGATATCCGGTTGTGTTCTCTGTCTGTTTTCTCTCTGTCTCTCTGTCGTCTGTGTATCTGTGTGTCTGTGTATCCGTCTCTCTCTCTCTCTCTTTTAGCTCTCCCCCCTCTCTCTCTCTTTCTTACACACAAACACACGCGCGCGCGCGCGCGTCACACACACACACACACACACACACACACACATGACTGTGATGAACATTTCTTTTTTTAGGCTGCCCTGTCTTCTGTGCTACTTCAGTCACTTTGCAACCACGCCGTTCGTTTCGATACCCTGTCCGCAACCACAGCCCGCCCGGCCCGCCACAGCTCTCCGACACCGACAAGTCGCAGTCAACGTCAAATCGATAAGGGACAACCCACTGGAAGAGACACTGCGCTGCTGCCGAGTCACTTAAGTAGGTTCAGTGGGTGCCTGTTCTGATCCAACATACGCAGGGACACAAACTACTAAGCCCTCAACTGACGACAATCATCGCTTCATCGCGGATCCGTCGTGAGTGGCCTCTCCCTCCGGAGGGCGTCACTACGTTTATCCAACGACAGCGCCCCAATAAGTTTGCATGACAGGGAGGGTACTCTACGCTTACTTTCATAACATATCCCCGAGTCAACCAGGCCAGACAGATACAGACACCTGCAATGTTAGGAGATTTGAGCAACGCTCTCAGAAACGCATCCATTAAGTGAATACAATTCGACTTTTGCCAGTGTCTCAAATCAATACTACCGCAAACGAAAACTCTGGGTAGGAGCTGACCAAGGCAAAACATCCCACAAGTAGGTGGCTCTCGATGTGGTTCGATCTGATCACCTAACAACCATGAGCGACCTAGCAAATCTACCGCAGAAGAAGAAGAAGAAAAAAAAAAAAACAGAAAGAAGAAAGAAAAGAATGA
>JADBJO010010817.1:0-10000 GCA_016801955.1 Conus betulinus | reverse complement strand
AAATTTACATATGAACAGTTTAACTCCCTGGGAATTAAACCAATCAGGGAGTTAAAACTTTTCGTTACACCGGCTTTGTTTGGATATTGATCCGTATGTTGGCACATATAAATACTAATCGTTAAACTTATGAAAAGAAATGAAATCTATCTTGTCATAGAGACGTGACGTAATTGACTGTATCTAAACATACTTCGTCATATGGAGAGCTATTACGTATACCTGGTACAGTTAAGAGATTAGCGATCAGACAGCAAGACATGTCTATTGATGCTGCTAATATTTTTCCTAGATTTACCTATATATTCGCACTTTCAATCTTTTCCATTTGTAAAAAGAAAAAAACACACTTTATAAAAGAGTGGAAGAAAACCATCTTCATCCTCCTCGTACTATCGGTTGAGCCGACTCTGGGGAGTAGTTTTCTTAGTTATCGTTGAGGGGGGTTGTGCTGGTGAGTCTGGCGTGACGTGCCTTGCTTCAGGGAACGGACGAAGATGCTCGTGGTGTCCATGTTATCTCTGTTGCACAACCCGTCCGTCTGTTTTGTACTTATTCTTGTCACGTCCTCACATGGGTATTGCTGCGCATGAACACTATCGTTTTCATCTGTTTTCATCATTTTAAGTTGCCATATATTCTTTTATTTGGTAATATGATAGACAGGCGAATGTCTATATTCGTGTTGATTTGGCCAACTCGCCTTCAGTTTCGAAACTATATCATTATGTTGCTTTTTGGAAGGATCACTAACACTTGAACATTGTGCGTCGGACGACAGTTTTGGATCTGTCGCAGTTTTGGAAACGTATTTTTACGAAGAAATATAATTTGCAAATTATCAGTTATGTACTCCAACAGATATGGACCGTTGAGTAAGCTTAACTGTCCATTGACGCAAGGAAGGGTGCTCCAGTGATCCACTCGGCGAAGTAAAGTCTAGTAGACATTTTGTGCTCCCCATTCTAGGTTACAGGGGAGACCTTTCTTCTTCTTTTCGTCGTTACATCTATACTTCAACCCTTTCTTTCGTCGTCTTCTCATCGCTCTCACCGTTCCCCAACGCATTTCGACGGCCTCATCTCTCGCGACGTTTTCCATCTTCATCTCCCAGTTCCCACGTCTACTTACACGTTAACTGTATGACGTGGAGGGGAAGTTCTCCGGAATCCTGTTGAAGTGACACTGTTCCCGCGCGACGCATAATGCTAAGTCTTACATACATGTTAAAACACACCTGTGTGTGTGTGTGTGTGTGTGTGTGTGTGTGTGTGTGTATCAAACAGCCATGTCTCCCTGATGAGTCCGATCCAGCGGACGAAAGGCCTAGGAGCAGGCAATACAAATAGAACTGCCTTCGAGAGGGTTTACGATGGTTCTCTCAGGCAGCTAGTGAAGGGTTTCTCATTATACTAATATATTCCTCCAATTTCTTCATTTTTTTTTCTTCTAAAAGTTCAAATCTTTGCCAAGTCATTACTATAATGACTGAAGAATTGTTAGCCTGCACTTGTTTCCCCCACTACTTAATTGTTCAGCATTGTATTGTTTGTTCAATCAGTGGGAGATTGCATCTCTTAGGAGACCCAGGTAAATGTTCTGCACAATTCTTAGCCACTGACAATGATTGAGTTATTGAACAGCAGAACTGACCACTCAGATTGTTCCATATCTTTTGATCTCCCTTGCATCTTTGAATGGATCCTCAGGCATAGGCTCAAAGACTGTCCCTTACAGTTTATACCTTTTGCACAATGCTTTTAATTTTTCTCAATAACTTTTTTCCTCTCTCCACACGTTCCTTTTATTCCATTTACTATCCTTCGCTGGCTGCTTTTGTGCTGTTGGATTCTTTTTTGAACCCATGGTGGTGAGAACACCACAGAATTATGGACTGTGGTGTGTCTTAACTTGACACCAGGAACACAGATACAATCAACCGTGTCTCCCTGATGAGGTCCGATCCAGCGGACGAAAGGCCTAGGAGCAGGCAATACAAATAGAATTTCCACAAACAAAAATTTTATAAAACCAGGGTAATGAAATAAGTAAATTAGAAAACGTTTTTTCCACCCATCCCTGGGAACAGAAAAAAAATAGACAGCAATAAAAATCTGAAAGCACATAGAAAAAGCGCAAGTCATTACAGCAGAAGCAAGGGAAAAAATCCAAAACACTAGACGACATGCAAAACATCAAAAGAAATATGCTACTTCTACAAAGTCAAATGATAGAAATGAAATGTGCACATGCACGTACATGTGTGTGTGTGTGTGTGTGTGCGCACACACACACACACACACACACACACACACGACGCGGAAGACGGAAGAGCCGATCCATCGACAAAAAAAAACACATGTACACTTTTGTTTAAACATAAAATTATGTCACAATGCAACGTACTTTTTTCCATATCATCGGACATGGGAAAATAATAACATCACAACTACATTTAATGTCATTTGAAGTTTGTTGTGTCTGAAACAGAAATGTTTTTGTAAGCTGATTTAAAAGAACTAACACAACTTTTAACCCTGATGTGCTTTGGTAGGGAGTTCCAAAGGTTCCCCCATAATAGGCGGGGCTTGTCTTGAATAGGTTTTCTTATTACAATATTATCTGTATATTTGAACTGATTTCGCGCAAATCGTATAGCCGGCTGGAGCAAGGCCATTTATATTCAATACACCACAAGTGCTTTGTTATACTGTAACGATAATGGCAGTATATCCAGCGCTAAATAGTCTTCAGTGGTCAAACTAGTAGATCTTAAAAGCACAAGCACGAGAGAGCGTTGATGGATTCTGTTTAGCCATTTTAATGTGTTTGCACTGCATTGATCATAGAGTGTTGAGACATGACAGGTAAATGATAACATAAATGCATGGAAGAATTTCTCTCGTGCTGTAACATCGAGGAATCTCTTAATTTTTGAGAGCTGAAATAACTTTTGGGAAATGTGGTTGTATAAACTGTCAATATGCGGTGTCCAGGGAAGATAATTGTCGATGGAAACTCCTAGGACTTTGTGAGTCTCTACTTCCTGAATGACTATCGCGCCCATATAAAGGGCAGACTGAAGGCTATTTTTGCCGTTTTTGCCGCCAAAGAAGTTATTAACATATATTTAGTTTTTTTGGTCGTTCAAGGACATGTGTTCAGCTGAGTCCATTCAAATAGGTGTTGTCTTTGTCTTGCAGAGTCGTGGATAATTGTTTTAAGTCAGAATGGGCCCAGTAAATAGATGTATTGTCTGCTCAGTTCACATACGTCTTCCAGAATGTATAGGAGAAGATCTTAATGTAGAAAAGAAAAAAGAAGAGGACCAAGAACAGATCCGTTGGGGATACCAAATTTTTGTGTCTGGAACTGGGATTGTTCGTACCAAAGAAAAACCTTATGACAATAGTCAGAAAAAAATAAGAGAAAGAGTTTGGTCGGAAAGTCTAAACAGGCCAGCTTATATAGCAGTAAATCATGGCCAATGACATCGAACGCTTTTGCAATGTCGACGAACAATATCCAAGTGAATTTATTTTCATTTATGTTAACGACCCAATCTTCGATGAGATTAGCTGAAGCTGTGTGGCGTGAATGGTTTTCTGTAAATCCTGATTGATTAGGATAAAGCAAGTTGTTCTGCAAAACGTGAGAGCTAAGACATTTATAGACGTTTTTTTTTCCCAAAGGTTTCGATAGAAATGATGATATTGAAATAGGTTTGTAATTTGACGAGTTAGTTTTATCTCCAGATGTACAGACAGGACAGGTATAATTTTGGCTGCTTAAGCGTGCTAGAAAAATGGTTTTGTCAATACAGGGATTGCACAAATAAGTTCAGGAGTCTGTGAACATATGAGCACAAATTTAAGGAATCTTGCTATCTAAACCGTCAAGACCGTGTGCCTGTCTGCGTTAGATGTGTAAGATAAACGTAAACGTCATGCAAAGTAACGTAAGGAACGTTAGCTTCCGATGTGATATTATTAGAAAAAAAAATCTATAAGTATTCGAGATTATGAAAAGAAGACTGATCATTAATGTTGTTATGATTAACGAAGATATGTCAGAAAATGGCGGATGAACTCATCAGTTGAAATTCCTTCAATAGAGGCTGACATTTTATCGACTTTGTATTTTGTGAGAAGGTTAATAGCTTTACGGGTTGATTT
Organism: Conus betulinus; assembly: GCA_016801955.1. Lineage (NCBI taxonomy): Eukaryota > Metazoa > Mollusca > Gastropoda > Neogastropoda > Conidae > Conus > Conus betulinus. Next base: position 5,825 of record JADBJO010010817.1, on the reverse strand, counting down.
AGAATTATTAGATTATTACGAACAAGATGTTGGAAATATTTCTTTTCTGCTGAACTATTGATTTTGAAAGCATGCCTCTTTAACGCACAGCGTCCTGCAAGGTGTCAGTCAGGAGGGGAAAGAGAGACAGACAGACAGACAGACAGACAGACAGACAGACAGTGACAGACAGACAAAGACTGAGAGACAGGTGATGGAGAATAAAGAAGGATGAAAAATAGATCGCTAGAAGATTGGGGGAGGTACGCACAGATGGGATAGACGGGGAATCAGGGAAGGTGGGTATTAGAAACAAAGTGCTGACAACACAGTAGATAAAACCCCCGTACATTAAGAACACGTGTCGCCATTTAAAAATGCTATCAACATGTTTTAAAATGTCGATGTTTAAGCAAGCTCCAAGACCAGGTAATCTGGAGGAGGAGAAAAGGAAGAAGAAGAAGGAGAAGAAGAAGAGGAGGAGGAGGAGGAGGAGGAGAGGACGGGGAACAAGAAGAGGAGGAGGAGAAGAAGAAGAGGAGGAAGAGGAGAAGGAGGAGGAGAAGAAGAGAGGAAGAGGAGGAGGTGCAAGAAGAGGAGGAGGAGAGAAGAAGAGGAGGAGGAGGAGGAGAAGGAGAAGAAGAAGAAGAGGAGGAGGAGGGAGGAGGAGGAGAGGAGGAGAAGAAGAAGAAGAGGAGAAGAAGAAGAGGGGGAAGAGGAGAGAAGAGAGAAGAGGAGGAGGGGGGGGAGAAGAAGAGGGATGAGGTGAGGAGGGAAGGAGGAGAATAGGAGGAGAAGGACGATGAGGAGCATGAGGAAGAGGAGAAGAAGAAGAGGAGCAGGAGGAGAGGAGGAGGAGGAGAAGAAGAAGAGGAGGAGGAGGAGGAGGAGGAGGAGGAGGGGGAGGAGGAAGAAGAAGACGAGGAGGAGAGGAGAGAGAGGAGAAGAGAAAAAAGAGAGAGGGAGGGAAGACGAGGAGGATGAGGGGGGGAGAAGAAGGAGGAGAAGAAGAAGAGGAGGAGGAGAGGAGGAGAGAAGAAGAGGGGCAGGAGGAGAAGAAGAGGAGGAGGAGAGGAGGAGAAGAAGAAGAAGAAGAAGAAGAAGAGGAGGAGGAGGAGGGAGGAGGAGGAGAGTGAAGGAAAGAGGGGGGGGGGGGGGGAATTTTAATTTAACCACGCAATAAAACAATTATTTTTCTTCTTTTCCCTTGGTTAACTAAAACTGGTTCATGGATTGCTGTAACTGATGCTGTTGTCTGTTTTCCCCTAGTCTGCAGTGCCTGACACACGTGTGTTCTGTTATTTAGTCCCTTGAAGATTGTACCAATGTTTGACTGCTCAAAAGTCTCTCTGTCAAACAACTGTTCTTCCTTTTTTCACGATTCGATCGCATGTATGGTCGAGAACTGTATCTGCTAATCTTCTGGATGATAAAGTTCGGTCACGTGTTTAGCCACACGACATTTTTTTTTTTTTTTTTTTTACATCGGATTTATATTTCGCTGATAATAAGGGTTTTGTTGGTGGAACTTATGAACTCATCATTTGGATGGATCTTGCACTGTAAGTTGCAAATAACATAGGGGATGGTACTCGTTATATCCTCTCTTACTTGCAATGAGCTCCCATCCCACGGCTTTTAAATGAAAAGAGAGTAGAAGAATGTGTGCAAGTGTCACATTGTTTTGGGCTGCAAGGAAAGAAACCAGACTGGCTTTGTTGGTCATGCACAGAGAAACATTTTGGGACAGTGGGTTTAAACAGTTCGCCTGGGCTCTTCCTTTTCTGTCAGCTGCAATGACAGTTTTCTTGCGGAAAATGTCTGTTTAGGGGATACGCATGCAGGAGGTGGAGATAACTGTTTGATGATGCTGGTGTTGGGGAGAAGTCTTGGGTTATACGGTGTGATCGAAGCAATCCTTTTGTCTTTCTTTTTTTTCGGGACAGGAAAAGATATATCACTTCTTTTTCTCCTTGCACCCTCTTCCATTTGTTTGCGTGTCTTCTTAAAAGGCCAGTTTGCTGAACTAACATTTTGGGCATATTCATCCAGTCTTTTGCTTATGACTTCATCTTGACTGCACAGCATGCGGAGTCTGCTGCCAACACCCGGTAACAGACCCCTGAAAGCTGACTGTGGATGTCAGCTTGTTCTTGAAAAAGTAGATCTGGTAGTGTTTGGAGCTAACATTTGTTTGGTTATAACAACTTTCTATTGCGAGTTTGAGATCAAGATATTGAGCCTCTTTTCTTTCTTTAGCAGTTCATGTGATACCGGGTGGATGTAGATTTTGAAGATGTTTCTCAACAGTGTGTGTGTGTGTGTGTGTGTGTGTGTGTGTGTGTGTGTGTGTGTGTTTTCTGTCCAAAAGGAGAATGACACCATCGCCTCTGTATCTAGTCCAGTCTAGACTTTGGTCAGATTTGTCTTCTTCATTAAGCGTTAATAAGGACAGAATGGAAGCGAGACCATTTTTAATCAGGGATTTGTCTAATTCTGCCCTAAAATACCCAGTAAGTCATGAGTGTGACAGGGGCCCCTGGCAGTTACGTGGTTAGGCCTGGCAAAAGTAGTTGTTCCGGTTTCATCTGTATATAAAGACCAGCTGTTTTTAAGCACAAATGTAAATTGCTTCAAGAATACGTTACATTGGAACATTCAAATCGCGGTTATGGCGAAGAGCTTTTCTATTGTTGGAGTTCCTGGTTTGTTGTCAACATTAGGAAAGAGTGAAAATTACGTCACATACTGCGAACGTAGCAATTTGCGTTAGACGATAGATAACATGTTCTTTGAATTGTTGAAAATATTGTTGAGTTGTAGACTGTGGTTTACATCTGCAATCAAACGTGCCTCCCTCATGAATCCGATCCAGCGAACGAAAAGCCTCGGAGCAGGCAACATGAATAGTTCTGTCTTCAGGATGTGTGCGCATGTGTGTGTGTGTGTGTGTGTGTGTGTGTGTGTGTGTGTGTGTGTGTGTGTACGTCTGTGTGTGTTACAGAACAAATGAAAGGGGGGGGGGGGGGGGTGACAACCTTAGGCCGACAATGTCTTTGTTATTATGACATTTGCTAAGCAAAGATTATAAATTACCATAAGAAAAAGAGGGGGTGGGGGATGAAGACCAGCGCATTTAATTATAAAGATGAAGCCCTTGACTGACAGCCAATGGGAATTGTCGAATTCTTTCTTATGGTCAGAACCATTTGTCAGGCTTGTCTATGTGGGCCTTTTTTCTCAGGAGACTCCAAGGTGGAGATAAGCTTAATCACATAGGTCCGCCCATGGTACTTAAGAGACCAACGCCACACAAAATTCTGTGAATGGAGATCACTAGGGAAAGAAATATAACAACATCCAACGTCCCCCTAAGGCAAACAGTGAAGGACACAGTACTAATTTTTCAGTGCCAAATCTTTCAATACACTAACTTTTTAAATGTCTGGTATTAATTCAAAAACAAACACACACACACACAAACAAACAAACAAAACGAAAAGCAAAACTCGCCAAATATAATATATATGAAAAGAAAAAACAAACAAACCAGAAATAAGTCAAAATGTAAAAAAAAACACGACAAAAAGTAAGCGAACACCAAATGAACATGTCACCTGTCGGGTCAGTCAATGTTCGAATATCTTGGGAATTTCTTCTACATTTTTTTTTTAAACGAATCGTTTGTTACATGGCAGTGAAGTTAGGCAGTGCGTTGTAGTGCCGTACGTGCCAACACTGCACAGTCATCCACAAAATCATGCAATGTTTTCACCTGTGTGAAAGCTTCGTGGAGAAGACAGCTGTGCAGCAGAACAACCGATCAGGGAGACAGAGGGCGGGGGACACGCCTGCACACCAGAGAGGCTCTGAGCTGAATGAGGTGGCCACAGCCCCATCAGTCACAGCTGTTTTGTCCCCAACATCTTCACCCATCCTCATGCTATCTTCCCTACCCCTTTGTCAAGGTTAAGGACCTTGTCAGGAAGGGAAAGACAAAGGGGAAAATTCGACACTGGCAATAACTGATAGCAAACACCCAAACACTCACTCAACCAGACCACCCAAGGATTTACAAAGACAATAATAGTTATTAAATATAAATCGACAATACTCATTCATTCCATATGGGGAGAGATGCCTAACCAAAGAAGACTGAAGATAGAGGAGAGACCAAGTAAGAATAGAAGGTAAAGAAGAGGGGAAAGTACCTATCAGCTCTAAGTTACCTACAGAACAAAATAACCCAAAAGCCCATAGAAAAGCAAATCCTCCCTCCCCCCAGGACTCCCACTACCAGCCCAACTAATTAAAGAATTTCATAATGAAAGAAGAACGATAGGGAAGAGACAGACTAAACAAGATTCAAGACAGGTCAAAACACCTTCACACTACCAAAGCAATCACAACCATTTTCACTCGGTCACTCCAAAACAGCCAGACTTCACCATTTTCTCATCAACCATGCCAACCTGCTCGTAATTCACTTCCTATTACAGTACCACGACCCACGGCAACACACAACACAAATACACTTAGACATCACCCAAGTCTCTCCAGTTCCTGCGACGCACGGTCACTTCTAAACTGTCCCACATCCAGGGCCACACAGATCAGCCAGAACAGCAGCATCGAAAAAGTCACGGTCCCACGTTGTCAATTTCAGAAGATGGGAGGGGACGTGACAGACCTCCAGGGCTGTCCAGAGGTGGATCCGGTTGTCTGAGACAAACAGGGTCAACGCCTTGCAGCGACGATCAATACATGTACAGGGCAAATTATCATGGTGTGTCTGGGTGTGCATGCGCGCATGCGTGTGTACCGTGAGCGGGGGACTCTATTTGATCAAGTCTAACCATTTGTTTTCAAAATTATACTGGAAAACAACTATCAAACATCTCATCCATTTCTGACAATGAGATAAAGTAATGAAATTATTCTTAAAACAATACAAAATATGACACAAAGACAGAGGGCTAACAAAAACAGATAAACACGATGGGACCGAGTCCAAAGCGTGGGCGTCGGGATAGGAGACCCTTATTTTCCGACTTAATCTTAGTCACACAGGCACTCCAATTAGCGTGATGCGTTTGTCCCGAGTGTTTGTCAATTAAAGACAACTAACTATAAGAGAAGGAAAGAATAGACAATATAGACATATGAATAAGGAACCCAGTCTTGGAACCTTAAACTAAACAAAAACAGACTAATTTCTCCCCAAAGACAAATTAAGACCCCTTCTGACTGTATTCCCGGCTACGTAGGAGTGCAAAAACTTGACTTGGTCACTAAGGTTTGTACCCTTTCCGAAGGTGCCCAGGAAACCTAATAAAACAGGAGAATATTGGAAAACGTTACCAGTAAAGGTAACAACACACAAAAACTATAAGAGAATCTTCTGAACATGAATTTAAACTTGTAAAAAGAAAACAAAAAGAAAAAACCCCAAAAACTTGCCTAAATAAGTGAGTACGAAACTCACCAAAACGGTTGGTGAAAGGGGGAGACAAAAAAGTAGATGTGCTGGTCAGCTCCTGGTCCAGTGAAGAACCAAAGGCTGGTCAGCCGTTCCCCACCAAGGGAAGCCAAAGGTCTGGGGCGACCAAAGGGAAGATGCGCCAGTGGTTGGGATTAGAGATTCCCCCAAACACGCAGCGGTTTCCTCCTACCCAAAAGGTTAAGGACCAGCCGCTGATCTGCACCGAAGCAGACAAAAGTGATCCCACTGCACTGGGACAGCGATCCCACTCGACTCAACGTTGAAATCAGAGTGCCACTTCACTCTCTTGCCTCCTTCCAAAAATGCAGTTGGGTATGCAGACAAAAAAATACACGACATCACG
>JADBJO010010816.1:42589-69434 GCA_016801955.1 Conus betulinus | reverse complement strand
ACAACAAACACACGATAACAACCACACACACACACACGCACCACACACACACAACCTTCACCATCGCATTAGCCCCAACCGCGGATTGTTGCCACGGCAAACCCTGCCTGTTTAAAGAATCCTTATAACCCACTCTCCTTTCTCATATACCTACTTATTGACACCCAAGACTGGTAGGTAATCTTGTCTCTTTTTTTATATATAAATTTTTTGCAAAGAGCACATCAGATGGAGGACATCTCTGAACGAGGTTTTCATGGAGTGTGCTGTGAAGTGTTTATGTCTCACATCATGCAGTTCCCCAAAACTCTAAAAAGAACACGTTTCACTGTACGCAAGGGTTTACAGCCAGATGGTAGAATGAATTAATAACTTCAGACAGAACTTTGGAAGGAGGGTCTCATGCCCAAGACTTAGCAGATGCGTAAGCTGCACATTAGATCTCGGACTCTTAGCTACCGTTGTCCAGGCAACATCTACAGGTGCAGAGCCAGACGAGAGTTGGGGTGGGGTGGGAAGTAGGACCCCCCCTCCCATTTCCCCGCCCCCCCCCCTCTCCCCTTTATTGGAGGAGGACCCCGAGACCCTCCTTCACCCCCCCCCATCCACCTCCTCCCCACCTGCTTCATGTAACGAATCCGGTCCCAAGATGTGTGTGTGTGTGTGTGTGTGTGTGTGTGTGTGTGTGTGTGTGTGTGTGCACGCGTGTGCGCGTGTGTGTGTGCGCGCAAGCGCGCGCGTGTTTATGCTTCTATGCACACGGACATATGCCATGAATGGCTATCTTTACGATGGCAATACAGATTTTTTTTTTTGCCCTGGTGGATGAAGCATCACACTTGTGTTCCAGTGTTAGGGGTTCGAATCCCACAGTGACACAGCCATATCGCAAGAGATTTTCATGTCGGCGTGAACATCTTCGCTGACCCCAGTCGCCCTGTAGTCAGTCCTTCGGACGCGACATTTACTCGAGGTTCCGCACATGAACGCATGCATACACAAAAACCTTGCACGCATGGAGAAAAGTAGGTCACCGAGTCCCGTTGGGCTGGATGACCCAAAAATAAAACATTTACATATTGGTGTCGTGTCTACACATTATCCTCGAAGACGGAATATGTTTACCTATATAGTGGGGTTAAAAAAAAAACAAAAAAAAAAACAACAACAAAAAAAAAAACAAACAACCAAACAAACAACAAAAAAAAACGGTCTCAAACGGAAAAACATCTCAGCTGTTAGTAAAGCTACAATTTGTAAGCAAAAAGGAACGAAGGAAGAAAAAAGTTTATTTTTTCCCTTTACGATTAACAAATCACCGAGAATATCGCGATTGTATTGCTTTCACGGAAGGGAAATCACCAGCTTTTCACACTATAAGTGACCATAGTCAGCAGAAGCTCAGCCACTCAATTGTGTGCAGTGTGGGGCTGTGTTTAGTCGGACATTTCGCAGTCTTCCCATGTCAAGGCGCCCATTTCCTGCCGATGTTTTACGTTTTGCATTGGGACGTCTCGATCTGCTGGCTAGATCTAGAGCGACAGATGCGTTCCGAATTTCGACCAATAAGAATTACAATGTTACAGATTCTGCGTGATTGTCAGTTGACGTTACTATTTTTGGATGCATGCAGGATAAAAAGTAATGGCTGAACATAATTAAAAACAAAACAAACAAACACACTCACACACACACACACACAAGCAAACAAAACAAAACAAACAAAACAAAACAAACATGTTAAAGACCATTTGCCGTTTAAGACAACACTTCGTTTTTTCTTTTTTTTTCTTTTTTTTTTAATAGAAGAAAGAAGATAAGAAGATATAAAGAAAATAAATAGTAAATCACAAACTAAAATGTTTAAAACCTTGACAACACCATCCGATCAGCCCCACTAAAACACCAAACCAGAAAAATAGATTTCAAATCTATGCCCACCCTCCCCTCTCAAACCCTTTGCCACCCCCCCCCCCCCCCCCCCCTCTTAGAATGGTGTGAGTCGCACGACTTGACTATGTGCTACAAGAAAACTTGCGTCACGGTAAATGCGTGCCGCCTTTCGTTCTATCAGCCCTACTCCCTTCCCCCCTCTCTCAACCCTCCCTCCCCATGCGGTGCGACACTAACAGCGCACAGCGTGGGCGTGCGTTCGTTCTAACAATAGCCCGTCTCACCCCCCCCCCCCCCCCCCCCCCCCCGCGACACAAAGGCCGACACCACCCCCCCCCCCCCCCCCACCCCCCCCCCCCCCCCCTTCATACCTACGGTCCCGTGTCCTTGCAGACACCTATGCTCGATGCATATGCGGATTAACTGGGGCTCAACGGCCAGCTATACGGATGCATAAATTATCCCGTGCCGATTAGGTTCAAACAATTTCCGAGGTGATTGGTTACAAGACTAAATCCCTCCCCCTCTCACCCCTGATCGGTAAATGACAGGTTGTCAAAATTTGATTCGGCAAGCGAGAGATTCATATAGCAGACACACACAGGCGCAACTTCACTGACCCCTCAGGACTGCTGTAGACAAGAGCAGAGGAAGACAAAGGGACAGAGAAGGCCTAGTCCATTCTTGGTAAACTCCTGATCTCAAGTCATTCCCTGTTCATTCCCAGGAAAAGTGAGTTGGAACTCTGTTTTACATTTTTGAATCTATGTATTGATTTTATGTATGCTGTGTGTGTTAGCATTGTAACTTTGTACAAATCTTAGCAACATTTATCAAACTGATGAATGATTATTTTGTGTAGTAGTTTGCTTTGCCATCATCATATGGCAAAAGCTCTCTCCCAGTGGTTTTTGATTCTTTGTTAACAATCTGACCACTGCTCTTTGTGTTCACCCTGACTTTTGTCAGTAGGCAACTCTGTCTGTTAAGATAATAATTCAATGATTAATTTTGATCAAGAAACAGTATGCCTGTGCTAGGTAAAAAAAACTGCTGCTACTCTGATTTATAAATACTGGTGATTATTGGAATGATTTGTAGTGTATGACTTTAAGTCTACACCACATGTGTACTTGGACTAAGCATAGCCCAAGTCAGTGTGATTTGATTTCATATGAAACAAGGAAGAGTGTATAACTAAAACTGTAACATTGTATTACTGTCTCCTACCCTTTTGTAAGCTTAAACTTAGCCATTAAACAAAAGTGGAGGTTAATAGTTATAGCAGAAACTCTACCATAGAGAAAACTTTGCTGGCTGAGCTCACACCCTCTCTGAAAGAAAGAGGAAAAAATTGTAAATGTGTGCACTCGACAAGCCAGCCATCAGATTCTCACTACAGATCAAGTTCTCTTTATCGCAGAAACTGGGATCCTGGTCACGCTACACATGGCAGCTGAACCAGAAGCTGGGACGCAAAAACCGGGGGAATGCCAGACACCATGGCATCATTGTAAACCGGGGCGACTACCAGACAACCAATCTACACCAGTGGGGCAGTCACCAGCCACAGGAGAGAGAACAACTGTCTTCTCCGAAGCAAAGCTAAGTTTGCTTACCACCTGGACTCAAACCCCCATCAGACCCTTACCCTCACTTTATGATGAAACAGTGAGAACCTGTCTATGAGTACCCCTCTGGCTACAATACTGGGTATTAGCGAGCAGGGGGTGGATGTATAATAATCATATACATTCAGTGTAACTTAGACAGAACCCCTGTATGCCAACTTAAGCTTGCTGCACAGAGTGCAAGCGAGTAAAGTAGGAGTGAGGAAGGACCCCTCATTGTGGTAGTCCCATGAGAACTGAAACACAGCCTATGGAAGTGTCACGCCATTTCTTATCTATGTGTAAGTAATAAAAGTTGATGTGTGAAAGTGCACTTAACTTGTGTCAGTTCCCTGTTGTTCAATCGAATGTTGAATGTTTGAACTTCTCTCTTCAATTCTGTATCTCGGAGCTATAAGTACTTGTAATTAAGAGTACAGGCCTAAGGGAAATTATCTCAGAGCCATTCTCCCGTATTTTATCAATACCCGGAACAAATAAAAATTTCTTGATGACTAGTACCGGAAAGTTGCTCCTTCCACCACTAGTAAGAGAGGGGGTGTAGGTGAAATGTAAAGATACACAAACACACACACACACACACACACACACACACACACACACACACACACACACTTACCGAGAGTCCTAGCCATCGATTTAAAAACGCCTGACGTTACTCCAGCCACAAAGTAACCTCAACCTCCCCACCCCCCCCCCCCCCCCCGCCCCGCCCCTCTCGCCGTCCCTCAATCCCCACCCCCACCCCCCAATCCCACCCCACCCCGCCCACCTGTTCACACTGCATGCAGTACATATCCAGCTCTTGCTGCGGATGCGACCTGCACTTGCTGGTGTCCTTGAACCCGCGCGCGGCCTTTTCAAGGTCCTCCTGCTTGATGTAGAAGTTGTGCTGCAGGGCGTTCACTCCGCCAGGGGGCAAGGTCACCTGGGTGCGACAGCAGACGACAGACGGCATGAAAAGTGCGCGCGCGTCGTCGGAGAAGCACTCGAAAAACGTCACTAGTTTTGTTGAAAAAAAAAAAAAAAAAGGGGGGGGGGGGGGGGGGGGGGAGAGAAGTACAAGTACACAGAAAAAAAATCCTTTCTGACCTCTTGTCTTTGATCGAAGTCAACATAAATTTGACATAAATAACATTCATAACTTAACGTTGATACCTGTCTTCCACAACTTAAATGGGATTTTAAAAAAAGGGATAAGGCATAATCTATCTATCTATCTCTAGCTATACAATTACCCCCATGGTTCAGCACCACCATTCAATAACGGTGTACGGAGGCGACATTCTGTCTTTCCCCTAAGCTTCGTTGGCACCGGAGTGACAGCCGATCCTAGATCTGCTCTTGAAACCGGATCCGCACCAAGTATTCAGTGTCATGGGTTCGTTCTTCGGACACCTGCCATCTTTCCACCGACTTGAGCTGAAATTAAGTCGTGTGTGTGTGTGTGTGTGTGTGTGTGTGTGTGTGTTCCCTTAATTGTGCTGAACAGATATTGAAGTCGGCTTCGGAAACGCATCAATGGCACGCCTTGAATTCGATTCATTAAATTTAATGTACAATGTCCCCAGGTCTCATTTCACCAGTCCACAATTCTGGTAGAATTCAGTCCGAGAGTTTTTGCCTAATCCATACCCAGGCCACGAATCCACACCAAACTGGCTGTCGGCATATTCCTTCTTTCCACATATAGTTTTTCTCGTAATTTTGCTAGATATGCACTTAAAAAAATTCTGGATATGCATTTTGGATCGGCTCTAAAAAAAATTCCACAGATTCATCGGTGGATCGCGTTCCATTTTCCCATCCAAGTTTTGTTAAAAACCTTTCACCCCCTACTACTGCGGCGGATGTATCAGCAATTCTGGGATCATGGGAAAAGTTGGGAAACCGGGAACATATACATGGTGGGAATGATTTTTGAACGTGATTTTTTTTTTTTTTTTTTTTTTTTTTTTTTTTTTTTTTTTTAAAGAGAACTGAACTGAATATTAAAAAAACCCGAATCAAGCTTTAAGGCATTACGGAATACAGACAGACAGTACGTCAAACTGAATGATCTTGAAAATCACAGTGAAATCAAGGGAGGTAAAGGGTTAAAAATCGATTTTGAAAAGTACACTTAAATAAAGGGAGGTAAATGGTTAAAAAAAAGAGTTGAAGCAGTTTTTGTGTAATCTTGCTAATATACTCTGGGACCTGTCTTCGATTCCGGATCCGTGATATAGGCGTGCAGAAACTTCAATGGGTTTGATCTTGCACATTAGAATCCTTTCAAAATCCACTTGTTTCAATTGTGCTCAGTACATTATAAGAGTAATGTCCCTTGATATGCATTTTTTCGGCGATTTGTACCAACTGTGTACGACAGAGAATAGCTGCTGGTCGAGTGACAACACACACACACACACACATACACACATACACACACTCATATCACAACACACACACACACACACACACACACACACACACACACACACACACACACACACACAACTCACTCACACACACACACACACACACACACACACACACACACACACACACACACACACACACACACACACACACACAGACACACACACACACACACACACACACGCACACACAACACACTCACACACATCACTACACACACACATCACAACACACACACACACACACACACACACACACACACACACACACCCTACCTCCTTCCTGCACGAGGGGCACCTAAAAGGCTTGTTAGCGCGCCTTGCCGCCAGATCCTCGATGCAACGAGCACAGTACGTATGGTGACAGGGCAGAAACTTGGGGTCGTTGTAGATCTCCAGACACACCGCGCAGGTCAGACCTGGCGGCAAAGAGAAAGACCAGACTGAGGGCATCCCGAAGACGGAGTGTGGCTACCTCAACGGGATGGGGTTAAACACACATCGGCAAAAAGAAAACAACGAAATGAAACGAAAACTAACAAAAATAAAACTGAACTAACAAACAAAATAACAGAATAAAAACAAACAACAAAATGAATAAAACTGAACAAACAAAAAACAAAAAACGAAACTAACAAACAAAATAATAAAATAAAACTAACAAACAAAATGAAATATAACTTAACTAACAATCATCAAACAAGATAAAATAAAACTACTAAACCAACCCCCCCCCCCCCAAAAAAAAAAAAAAAAAACAAAAAACAAAAAAACAAAAACAAAACAAAACAAAACAAAAACGAAACAAAGAAAACAAAATAAACTAAAAACAAAATAAAAACTAAACTAACAGACAAAATGAAATAAAACTAAACAAGCAAACAAAATAAGATAAAACTAAACTACACAAAGTGAAATAAAAACCAAACCAAACAAACAAAATAAAATGAAAAAAAACAAACAAAACAATTGCAAATCAAAACCAAAACCACGCTCTCTCTCTCTCTCTCACGCAGAACAACAACAACAAAAAAAAAAACAAACAAACAAACAAACAAACAAACAAAACAAAACATCTCTCTGTGTCGCTTTCCCTGTGTCTCTTTCTCTGTCTGTTTCTCACTCATGCGCGCGCGCGCACACACACACGCACAAGCGGGTCAGAACTTCCATTTACATTTGTTCAGAGGGGAGACGACTCGCGCTAAAAGTTGTTGTCGTGATGGTCGGAGGAGAAGCAGTGGGTGGGTATGTGTGTGTGTGTGTGTGTGTGTGTGTGTGTGTGTGTGTGTGTGTGTGTGGGGGGGGGGGGGGGGGGGGGAGGGAGAGGCAGGGGAGGTGTAGTATTTTAAGAAACTTACACCATCAAGCGAAAAAGAAGTAAACAGATTTCGTTTTCTTTTGTTTTATGTTTTTGTTTGTTGTTGTTTTTTTTTTTTTCGAAGAAAATGGTGGGGGTGAGGTGGGGGCTGGGGCACGGTTCGAACCATTTAGCGGTATTTATTCTGTGCAGTATTCAGCTTACCAATGACTGACTAATGACGTAATTCTATGATTCATGTATGTATTTATTTACCTATTTATTAACTTACTTATGAATTTATATTTACTGTTTAGCATTATCATCTGTTTATTATGTTTATGCTTATCTATTTTTTCATTCATTCATCGTTTTCTTCTTTATTATTTACTTATTCATTTATTTTATTAAAATTTTTTTTTTATTATTATTATTATTTTTTTTTTTTTTTGCTGTCCCAACCTCTGCGCCACCTCAGAGGCAGTGCACCCACACCGCTCATTCCGACACCCAGTCCACAGCCACAGCCCGGCTGATCCCGCCGCAGCCCGGCACCGGCAATCCACAAGCAAAAACTCAACAAGCAAGAAAACACAGTCTTTATAACATTTGATGTAGTAGATTTTTATCCATTTATAGATGAAGAGCTGCTCGTCAAAGCTATAAAATTTGCCAACAAATACACTGAAATATCAGGGTTAGAAATGGAAATCATTTTCCATACAAAGAAAACTTAACTCCACAGCAAAAACGAGACTTGGACCGAGAACACCAGGAAAAGTTCAACTTTTGATGTTACTATGGGATCGTATGATGGTGCCGAAACCTGCGAACTTGTCGGACTATTCATGCTATCTAACATTCAAAAAAACCTTGGAAAACAAATTGGACTGTACAGAGATGATGGCCTTGCTGCACTGAGCGATAGCCCTAAAAACATTGAAAATAAGAAAAAAGAATTGTGCAAAATCTTCCACGATCAAAATTTAAAAATCACCACAGAAGCGAACAAAAAGATAGTGAATTATTTAGACATTACGTTAGACCTCAACCAACACACATTTAAACCATACATACAAAAAACAAATGACACACCTGTCTATGTAAATATCAAAAGTAATCACCCACCTTCCATACTCAAAACAATACCTAGAGGCATAAACAAGAGATTATCTAATCTGTCATGTAATGAAACAGTATAATAACACTGCAGCTGAGTACCAAGAAGCGTTACACCAAAGTGGCTACAACTATAAATTACACGATGACCCAGGAAATGATATGAGCAGACACAAGAAGAACAGGAAAAGGAAAATCATATGGTACAACCCCCCATACGATGGGAAGAGCTAAAACAAACGTAGGGAAAGAATTCTTTAAAATTCTGACATCTTCTTTCCCAAAAGAGCACAAGCTGTTCAAGATATTTAACAGGCGCAACATCTAATTATCATACTCATGTATGCCGAATCTAAAAAACATCATTGATCAACCAATAAAACGAAAAGCAGTACAGAGACAAACGAGGGTGAAGAAAGGAAATCTTGCAGTTGTACCCAGAAAGAACAGTGCCCTCTAAACAATAAATGCCTCCACAGCAATATTGTGTATCAAGCCACTGTGAAATCAGAGAGCGCTGAAGAAACATATATAGATATCACTGAAAACCAATTTAAAACTAGATATCAAATCATAAACAGTCATTTAACAAAGAAAGATACAAAAATCAAACAGAATTGAGTAAATATATTTGGAAACTCAAAGATAAAAAAAAAAAAGACTACAGCATATCCTGGAAAATCTCTTAAAAGAGCTGCATCATATAATAACATTTCAAAAAGATGTAATTTATGTCCGACAGAAAAATATATGATACTATGCAAACCAAAATTAGCAACCCTAAACACACTAGGATAGAAATGGTTAACAATTGCAGACACAAATGAAAATTCCTATCAGCGAACAGAAAAAAAAAAAAACACAAAAAAAAAAAACCACATGAAAAACACTGACCGCATGTGATGGCAGACAGCGAACACGTATAAAAGCACTGACAACACTGACACTGACCCCCCCCCCCCCCCCCCATCCTGACGACTGCACCAGCAAGAAACAGCGCTGTAGGTTTTAATGCTTACATTTTAATCAAAGTTTTAATAGATGCCGCTCCCAACTCGGTTGAGCACTTTTTAAAAAATTATTGTTGGTTAGTAACACCATTATATATATATATATATATATATATATATATATATATATATATATATATATATATATATATATATATATTTTTTTTTTTTTTACAGGGTTTCAGTTTGAGGTCAGTTTTTGTTTCATTACGAGGCCGAAGAAGGGGGGGGGGGGGGGGGGGGGGGGGGGGGGGGGGGGGGGGGGGTTGGGAAGACTATGGAATTCGTACATGAAGTGTGCGTGCGTGTGTGTGTGTGTGTGTGTGTGCGTGTGTGTGTGTGTGTGTGTGTGTGTGTGTGTGTGTGTG
This sequence comes from Conus betulinus, assembly GCA_016801955.1. Taxonomy (NCBI): domain Eukaryota; kingdom Metazoa; phylum Mollusca; class Gastropoda; order Neogastropoda; family Conidae; genus Conus; species Conus betulinus. Next base: position 59,693 of record JADBJO010010816.1, on the reverse strand, counting down.
TGTGTGTGTGTGTGTGTGTTGTGTGTGTGTGCGTGTGTGTGTGTGTTGCGTGTAATATCAATGCAAATTTCTCTCTCTCTCTCTTGTTTTCCCTTCTCTCCCTCCTTACGCTTTCTCTCTGTCTCTGTCTCTCTCTCTCTCTCTGTCTTCTCCCCCGCTCCCCTCTTTATCCCTCCATTCACTTCCTCCGTTCCTTCTCCCTCTATTTTTCCTTCTATCCTTCCCTCCTTCCTTTCTTCATACTCCCCTCTCTCTCCCCACCTCTCTCTGTCTCTGTCTCTCTCTCTCTCCTTTCAAATGTAGAGGATAGATACATGATCCCGGTAAGCTTCGAATCAGTGCTACATATTCCATTTTCGTTCCCATCTTTCTTACTCTATCTCTGTTTCTCTTTCTCCCTGTCTCCCTATCTTTCTGACTCTATCTCTGTTTGTCTTTCTCCCTGTCTCCTTATCTTTCTTACTCTATTTCTGTCTCTCTTTTCTCGCAGTCCCCCCCCTATCTGTCTTACTCTATCTCTGTTCTACTTTTCTTCCGGTCTTCCTATCTTTGTTACTATATCTCTCTTCCACTTTTCTTCCTATCTCCCTATCTTTCTTCATCTGTCTCTGTTTCTCTCTTTTTTCTTTGTCTATCGTTCTTACTCTATCTCTGTTTGTCTTTTCTCCCCTGTCTCCCTATCTTTCTTACTCTATCTCTGTTTCTCTTTTCTCCCTGTCTCCCTATCTTTCTTACTCCATCTCTGTTCTCTTTTCTCCCGGTCTCCCTATCTTTCTTCTTCTCTATCTCTGTTCTGCTTTTCTTCCGGTCTTCCTATCTTTCTTACTCTGTCTCTGTTCCTCTTTTCTCCCTGTCTCCCTACCTTTCTTACTCTTTCTCTGTTCTACTGTTCTGCCTGTCTCCCTATCTTTCTTACTCTATCTGTATTCCACTTTTCTTCCAGTCTCCATATTTATGTTTCTCTCTTTCCCTGTCTCCCTATCTTACTTACTCTATATCTCTTTTCTCCCTGTCTTTCTTACGCTGTCTCAGTCTGTCTTCATCTCCATTGCTCCCCTCCCTCCTATTCCTCCCCCCCCTCCCACCTCTCTGTTCCTCTCTCCAAACTCATTCCGCATCCTACCTTCTTTTCCTGTCTGATCTTCCTCGTTTGCTGTAAGCTGGTTCGTACTAGAAACGATACGTCACCTTTAAGATCATTGTTGTATATCACCTTTAAGGTCAGAGTTGTATGTCACCTTTAAGGTCAGAAGTGTATGTCACCTTTAAGGTCAGTGTTGTATGTCACCTTTAAGGTCAGTGTTGTATGTCACCTTTTAGGTCAGTAGTGTATGTCACCTTTAAGGTCAGTGTTGTATGTCACCTTTAAGGTCAGTGTTGTGTGTCACCTTTAAGGTCAGTGTTGTATGTCACCTTTAAGGTCAGTGTTGTATGTCACCTTTAAGGTCAGTAGTGTATGTCACCTTTAAGGTCAGTGTTGTATGTCACCTTAAGGTCAGTGTTGTATGTCACCTTTAAGGTCAGCGCTCTATGACGTCTTAAAGGTCGGTGTTGTATGACATCTTAAAGGTCAATGTTGTATGTCACCTTTAAGGTCAGTGTTGTATGTCACCTTTAAGGTCAGTGTTGTATGTCACCTTAAAAGTCAGTGTTGTCCGACACCTTTAAGGTCAGTGTTGTACGACACCTTAAAGATCAGTGTTGTATTTCACCTTTCAGGTCAGTGTTATATATCACCTTTAAGGTCAGTGTTGTATGTCACCTTTAAGGTCAGTGTTGTATGTCACCTTTAAGGTCAGTGTTGTACGACACTTTTAAGGTCAGTGATGTACGACACCTTTAAGGTCAGTGTTGTACGACACCTTTAAGGTCAGTGTTGTATGTCACTTTTAAGTTCACTGTTGTATATCACCTTTAAGGTAATTTTACATGTCACCTTTAAGGTCAGTGTTGTGCGACACCTTTAAGGTCAGTGTTGTATGTCACCTTTCAGGTCAGTGTTGTACGACACCTTTAAGGTCAGTGTTGTATTTCACCTTTCAGGTCAGTGTTGTATGTCACCTCTCAGGTCAGTGTTGCACGACACCTTTAAGGTCCGGGTTGTATGACACCTTTAAGGTCCGGATTGTATGACACCTTTAAGGTCAGTGTTGTATGACACCTTGAGGTCAGTGTTGTGCGACACCTTTAAGGTCAGTGTTGTATGTCACCTTAAAAGTCAGTGTTGTGCGACACCTTTAAGGTCAGTGTTGAATGTCACCTTTAAGGCCATCGTTGTATATCACGTGTATGGTCAGTGTTGTACGACTACTTTAAGGTCAGTGATGTCTGACATCTTTCAGGTCAGTGTTGTATGTCACCTTTAAGATCAGTGTTGTACGACACCTTTAAGGTCAGTGTTGTACGGCACCTTTAAGGTCAGTGTTGTATGACATCTTAAAGGTCAGTGTTGTATGTCACTTTTAAGGTCAGTGTTGTACGACACCTTTAAGGTCAGTGTTGTACGACACCTTTAAGGTCAGTGTTGTATGTCACTTTTAAGGTCAGTGTTGTATGTCACCTTTAAGGTAATTTTACATGTCACCTTTATAGTCAGCGTTGTGCGACACCTTTAAGGTCAGTGTTGTATGTCACCTTTATGGTCAGTGTTGTATGACACCTTTAAGGTCAGTGTTGTATGTCACCTTTTAAGTCAGTGTTGTATGACACCTTTTAAGGTCAGTGTTGCACGACACCTTTAAAGTCCGGGTTGTATGACACCTTTAAGGTCCGGGTGTATGACACCTTTAAGGTCAGTGTTGTATGACACCTTTAAGGTCAGTGTTGTACGACACCTTTAAAGTCAGTGTTGTATGTCACCTTAAAAGTCAGTGTTGTGCGACACCTTTAAGGTCAGTGTTAAATGTCACCTTTAAGGCCATCGTTTGTATATCACGTGTACGGTCAGTGTTGTACGACTACTTCAAGGTCAGTGATGTCTGACATCTTTCAGGTCAGTGTTGTATGTCACCTTTAAGGTCAGTGTTGTACGACACCTTTAAGGTCAGTGTTGTACGGCACCTTTAAGGTCAGTGTTGTATGGCATCTTAAAGGTCAGTGTTGTATGTCACTTTTAAGGTCAGTGTTGTACGACACCTTTAAGGTCAGTGTTGTACGACACCTTTAAGGTCTGTGTTGTATGTCACTTTTAAGGTCAGTGTTGTATGTCACCTTTAAGGTAATTTTACATGTCACCTTTATGGTCAGTGTTGTGCGACACCTTTAAGGTCAGTGTTGTATGTCACCTTTGTGGTCAGTGTTGTATGACACCTTTAAGGTCAGTGTTGTATGTCACCTTTAAGGTCAGTGTTGTATGACACCTTTTAAGGTCAGTGTTGTACGACACCTTTAAGGTCAGTGTTGTATGACACCTTTAAGGTCAGTGTTGTATGACACCTTTTAAGGTCAGAATTGTACGACACCTTTAAGGTCAGTGTTGTACGACACCTTTAAGGTCAGTGTTGGAGACCTCGGGCTTGGTGCCCGTGCTGGACAGGTCTCGGTGGCGGATCTTGGCGACGATGCTGGAGCAGCTGGTGTGCGTGATCAGCTTCTCGTCTGTCCTGGCCCACAGAGGGTTGGGGGTTCAGATCTCCCTGGGATGTCTACCTTTGACTGAAACTGCTGGATCTTTTTTCTTATTTACTTTTTTTTTTTTTAAGAGGGTCAGTCAGACTTCTGAATAAGAGGTGTCTTCCTATCGGGCTAGAATGGGCGTTTGCGCACGCATGTGCACGTGCAAACATACACCCCCATACACACACGCGCGTGTACACATACACAAACATGCACACACGCGCACGCACACATATACACACGCGCGGGCGCGTGTACACTCCACACACACACACACACACACACACACACACACACACACACACACACACACACACACACACATACACACACGCACACACACATATATGCACGCACGCACGCACACGTGTACGCACACACACGCGCGCGCGCGCACACATACACTTACACACCACCCACCTATCCACACACGACTCTTTGCTCCTGAAGAGTCTAGAAATCTGTTTGGGGGCACTATAGACTTGGCATATAAACCGAAAATGTGAAAGCAATGGCACAGAGAGAGAGAGAGAGAGAGAGAGAGAGAGAGAGAGAGAGAGAGAGAGAGAGATTGGTACACACACACACACACACACACACACACACACACACACACACACACACACACACACACACACACACACACACACACACACACACACACACACACATCGAACTGTAGGTGCTAGAGTGACCGCCAGATAAATTCTTATAATACCAAAAGGATCGCAGACAAAAACGCACACATTAGCCTGTTCCATTGCCCAAACCATGGGTCTTCTCCATTGCCAAAGTACCGGCTTTCTATCCGTTCCAAAAGCACTGACATCGTCCGTTCCCAAAGCATTGATCTCTTCCAGCTTCAAAATATCTGCCACCTCCTATATTCTCTCAAAACATTCACCTCTTCCTTTCGAGTATTGACTCTTCCCATTCCCCAAATATTGATCTCTTCCATTCTCAAAACACTGGCGTCTTCCTTTCCTAGACTACTGGCTTTTCCCATTCCCCAAACACTGGCTTCTTCGATTCCCAAAATACTGGCCTCTTCCTTTCCTAAAACACTGGCTTCTTCCTTTCCTAAAACACTGGCTTCTTCCTTTCCTGGAAGAATTTCCTAAAACACTGGCTTCTTCCTATCCTAAAACACTGGCTTCTTCCTTTCCTAAAACACTGACTTCTTCCATTGTCCAAAGACTGGCTTCTTCCTTTCCTAAAACACTGGCTTCTTCCTTTCCTAAAACAGCGGCTTCTTCCTTTCCTAAAACACTGGCTTTCTTCCTTTCTAAAAACAGCGCTTCTTCCTTTCCTAAAACACTGGCTGGCTTCTTCCTTTCCTAAAACACTGGCTTCTTCCTTTCCTAAAATACTGGCTTCTCCGATTCCCAAAATACTGGCCTCTTCCTTTCCTAAAACACTGGCTTCTTCCTTTCCTAAAAACACTGGCTTCTTCCTTTCCTAAAACAGTGGTTCTTCCTTTCCTAAAACACTGACTTCTTCCTTTCCTAAAACACTGACTTCTTCCTTTCCTAAAACACTGACTTCTTCCTTTCCTAAAACACTGGCTTCTTCCTTTCCTAAAACAGTGGTTTCTTCCTTTCCTAAAACACTGACTTCTTCCTTTCCTAAAACACTGACTTCTTCCATTGCCCAAAGACTGGCTTCTTCCTTTCCTAAAACACTGGCTTCTTCGTTTAAAAAAAAAATGGCTTATTCCTTTCCCTAAAAAACTGGCTTCTTCCATTCCTAAAACGTTGGCTTCTTCCATTCCTAAAACGTTGGCTTCTTCCATTCCTAAAACGTTGGCTTCTTCCATTCCTAAAACGCTGGCTTCTTCCATTCCTAAAACGTTGGCTTCTTCCTTTCCTAAAACATTGGCTTATTTCTTTGCTAAAGCACTGGCTTCTGCCATTCTCCAAACACCGGCTTCTTCCATTCCCAAGCACTGGACTTTTCCTTTCCCACAACATCGGTTTCTTTGATCCTCAGAAGCTAGACTTCTTGACTGCTTTCATTATCGAAACTCTCGTCACTTCCATTTCCCCCAAGATTTGCAAAGATTGGCCTCTCCTCTGCCCAGCCCAGTAGCCTCTTCCATTCTACATACATTAGCCTCTGACATTAAAGAGACATTTCTCTTTTCTATTTCCAAAACGTTGGTATCTTCCATCTCTAATGCACTGGTCTCTTCCATTAACAAGGCATGGGCTACTTCCATTAAAAAAAAAACAACAACATTACTTTCTCGTATTTTCAAAAATCGGCATCTTCTATTCCCAAAATAGTGGTCTCTTCCATTCCTGAAACTCTGATTAGTTTCATTTCCAGACCACTGCCACTTGCATCCTTAAAACATTGGCTTTTTCCATGTCCAAAAATACCAGCTTCTTATAGTTTCAAAACAGTGGCCTTTCACTTTAATTCCAAAATACACTGATTTCTTCCATTTTTCAAAGCATTGTCCTCTTCATTCCCCAAACATTGTCCTCATCCCTTTCAAGAGCATTGTCTTTTTCAGTTCTTAAAGTACCAGCCTCCTCTATTCCAAAAGCGTTGACCTCTCCAGTTCCCAAAACACCGACCTCTTCGATTTTCAAATTATTGGCAATTTCCAGTTCCGATAGATTGGCTTCTATTCCCAAAGCACTATAACCTCCATTTTCGAAAACACCGGCTTTTCTCCATTCCCAAAAGTTAGTCCTGCTATTCTGAAAAGAATGTCGTCTCACTCCCAAAGCATTTGCTTCTTCCATCCCCAAAGAGCTGGTTGGCCATTTCTTTTCAAACAGCACCAGCCACTTCCATCTTCAAAGCACAGGCCCTTCCATTCTCAAAGCACTGGACATTTTCATTCTAAAGCTTTGACCTTATTCATTCTGAAAGCTTAGAGGTCTTCCATTCTAAAGTTTTCGCCTCTTCCATTTCCAGGTCTCCAAAGACCTGTTCGGGGACGGACACGTTGGTTTGTGGTGTCAGCCGAGGATGTGCCTTCTTCGTCTGCGTTTGCAGGCTGATACTCCTGCGGACACTCCCTATACAGACAGGCAAGTATTAATCCCATTTGCCCAAAAAAGGTGTGGAGTTTTGTGAGCATGACCGTTTTTTTTTTTTTTTTTTTTTTTTTTTTTTTTTTAATTCTGCCATTAAGTCAGACATATTCCATCTTCGGGGAAGGTGCATGCTATGTGTAAAGTGTCATTCACACCAACGGCCAAAGTGGCCTTCTCTTCCGAAAGTTGGTGATGGGATTTTACGTGTGTGCAAGCTGTTATGCGTGCGTTCACACACGGAACCTCGCTTTATAGTCTCATTCGAAATACTGTGGGAAAATGGGTCAGAACCAAAGTTAACTCCGAGGGAAAAATCCCCCTGTACCGAAAACGGCCCGGCGGAGCTTCGAACCCGCAACCCTTGGATTACGAGTCCGGCGCTCTACCACCTGAGCTATTCCGGCCCCCGAGGATATGCCAAGGAAGACCTTTTGTTCTTTACCACACACAGGCAGGCCGGAGGCGGTCAGACACACAGACAGACAGACACACAGAGACTGAGACTCACATAGTGGCCTCCTCCACCGCAGACGTCTCAGAAGACTTGCTCCCGCGGACACTAGTCTTGGCGCTGGTCATGGACTTGATGAAGGCCTTTTTCTCCTCCATCCATCACGTTCACGTCTTCGGAAACGACAGAGGTCTTGGAAGAAGGAGGGGACGGCGTGCGGGTTGGGGGCTCGGAGGTGGAAGGTACTCCCTTTTTCTGGGACTGGGGACTGGAACTTTGTGCTGCCGGGTCTGAGAAGAAAGAGGAAGAAGGCCGGTGATGATGGACTGTACTGGAATCTTGTCGTCGTCGTCGTCGTCGTCGTCGTCGTCGTTGTTGTTGTTGTTGCTGTTGTTGTTTCCTGTTTAATCATTTGTTTTTGGAAACATGAATCTGTACAGGTTGAAAAAAGAGAGAGGAAGCTTGTAAAAAAAAAAAAAGATATAAAAAAAATGCAATGAAAAGGTGGAGAGGAAAATGAAACAAAGATAACGGAGGAACAAAAGGGAATAAGAACAAGTCCGAAAAAGAAATGGAACAAATGATAAAACATGTCTCCAAACTGAAAATAAGGTGGGATCATTTCGAAGTGATGTAGTCGTACTACTTATATTCCTGGTGAAAATTGTAAAGGAAAGATGTCCTTTTCGTAACCCCTCCTCCAGGGCAAGTGCCTCTTTTTGTCAAAATATTAATCCGTTGAATTTTACTGTTGGTCAGTAGAGACCGTGGCATCCTTCTGATGGGATTGGGCAGACAGACTGAGTTGCCAGGTGTCTCTGGTCTGTCTTCTGTTCTTTCACATGGGACAGTGTTCAAGGTGGAAACAACTACAGTTTTAAAGTCCATAACAAATACAGTTACTCTCTTTCAAATGCACTCACATGAGTGTTCAAGGTGGAAACAACTACAGTTTTAAAGTCCATAACAAATACAGTTACTCTCTTTCAAATGCACCCACATGATTCTGCTTTGAGTGTTTTAACAGCTGACGAGTCAAAGTTGCTTTGTTGAAATAATGTAGAACTTTGTATGAAATAATGAAAAGTAGAACTGTATGCCTTTAAGAACATTCTAGATATTTTCTGCGATTGAACTGAACATGCTCTTTGACAGGCGAAAACAAAATCAGAACAAACAAACAAAAACCTCTCAGGTACAGGAGGGAGCAGTACAGAAGGAAATCTTTCTACTGTCTCTATGCTTCCATGTTCTGTTAATAACCTTTCGTGTGAGAACAATAGTTTCCAATACATTTGCTTCGAACAGAGACAGACGTAGTGATAATTTTGCTTTTTGTCACAAAATGGAAGCCATACATGACCCAAATCTGAGCCCAGAATTGAAGGGCAACCCTTCGCTGACCGATATTACGGAAAGTTCCAATCAGTGTTGGGTTCACATGCGTTTTGGTCAATAGAGCGACGTTTTGTAGTTATCACTGTTGATTTTGATTGGTAACAACAAAACAGTGTTTACAGTGCCATCTGATGCGAAAAGAATACAGGAAAGGGCTGTGAACAGAAGCCTCCACTCAACACATTCGCATCACAATGCACTGAAGCGAAGACATTAACTCGTTGCTTTATATGCAAGGATTTTAATCCCTGGTATGTAAACATCCAATGTTTTAAACTATTGCTTAAATTTTTGTTTTTTTCACCTCCGAAGCGTGCTGATGACTGTGTTTTTCACCCGAAGTTCCTAAAAAATGTTGAAGATAACCGTAGTTCTATTCCACCTTTAGAAATTCGTGTTCTTCTCCATCTGACCATTGCAGACATAGGGTGTGGTTGGTCCAAACGTCCTGATGAGCCACCATGGATTTTCCACACCCCGAAGATCCACTTTGATCTAACCTCTGATCGCAAAGGCTCTACCAGCTATCTGGCGTACAGGACATTTTCCGCCGAACTTAGGTCTGCATTCCCATCCTGCCACAGATTATCTACTGATGACTCACCTATACTGCTGAGCTCCCAGTGTCGATCCTAACACTTCAATCGGTCTCTAAATGAAAACTTAAAGACTTCCTCGTTCTCTCTGACTCCTTTTTTTTCGCTTTGGAGGCCATTACTGGCTGCTGCCTCAAGCACACTGAGCTTCTGAGTTTGTTTAAACACACCTCTCTGAAATCTAATGGTTACAACAGAGTTTTTACAGGGTTCCTGGTCATCTCGGGATTTGAGGCAACGAGATGGTTGATCAACCTGTCAAGAATGCTACAAATAAAAGAGTGGAGCAGATTCTCTATCCCTCACACCGATCTGAAACCTATAGCTCAGGGATTATGTCACAGGCCTCTGGCAAGAGGAATAGACAGATTCTCTGCCTCTCACACCAGTCCAAAACCTAAAGCTCTGAGTTTTTGTCAAAGGCCTCTGGCGAGAGGAATGGACATATTCTGTATCCCTCAAACCAATCTGAAGCCTATAGCTCTGGGTTTTTGTCAAAGACCTCTGGCAAGAGGAATGGGACATATTCTGTATCCCTCAAACCAATCCGAAGCCTAAAGCTCTGGGTTTATGTCAAAGGCCTCTGGCAAGAGGAATGGACATATTCTGTATCCCTCAAACCAATCTGAAGCCTATAGCTCTGGGTTTTTGTCAAAGGCCTCTGGCAAGAGGAATGGACATATTCTGTATCCCTCAAGCCAATCCGAAGCCTAAGCTCTGGGTTTTATGTCAAAGGCCTCTGGCAAGAGGAAGAGAAATCGTCGATGGAGAACAGACTCTTGCAAATCCGTCCAGAACTTAAAAGAGTTTTTAAACCATGTGCAACTGGTAGCTATAAAGAAGAAAACAGTTTTGTGCCAGTGCATCTGCTCGTATCTTTTAAAAGGGGAAGAAGCTCAATGGTGTACTCCGTGTAATGTGCCACTCACTAGCAAACATGTTCTTATAGGGTGTTGGGACTTGCATGATATCAAGCATAAACATTACGGCACGCTTCATGAAAACCATGTTCAGAGGTACGCCGCCCGATATGATTTTTTGATTACTGAAAGAGAAAACACTTTTTCGTCTGATCCAAGATTTTAAAGCAATTTCAGCGTGTTAAAAAGAACAACGGTTTGGACGGGTTGTGTGCATGAGATTTTAGGGGGGAATAACAATTTTTGGAGTGTGCTTTTTACTATTTCTAAAATAGTCATCAAACGTTTCTTTTCATATTGTGACATTCACAGATTTTCAATTTCTGCTAGACATTGAACGATGGCCTAAAATGGAAATTTTGTGACGCAGTCACTGCCGCTTATAATGAAATACAGATTCTGTAGATATGCATCACCATGCCCATAAAACCATGTTGCAGTCAGATTTTTTTTCCCCAGATTTTAAATGGTTCCAAAGTTGTACCTGCAAATTCACGTGAAGTCTGACGTGATTTTCAAGATGTTAATTTCTATACTTATTACGTTAATTTTGTGCTGAAGAGAAGAAAATTTAACGTTCTACATTGTCTTGTTTACTGTCAGTTCTGTCACACGAGTTTCACGACATTTTATGTTGAAATAACTTTAGACTTAAGGTTGTGTCACACGAGTTTTCAAAACAGAATGGAAATACAGCGTTTTGTGTCTTTCTCCTCTGAAAAAGGGGCTCGTAGTCAAATAGATAGCGCGTTGGCCGGCGGAGCTGACGGTCGTGAGAAAGAAAGATTCTACAAAGAATGTGTACAAATCTTCCAAATGTCTTGTAAAAAGTGACAGTATGTATGTGTGTGTGTGTGTGTGTGTGTGTGTGTGTGTGTGAGCGTGTATGTGTGTGTGTGTGTGTGTGTGTGTGTGTGTGTGTGTGTGTGTGTGTGTGTGTGTGTGTTTTTCCATTTTCGAAATTTGAGTAAAAGCTGAGGAAGAGTGGGTGTTTTCATATTACCATGCAGCAGAGGTACTAGAGGGGATATACCTACCAATTACAGTAAAATTAGGTTTTTTTTCTAATGTACATTACTTTAAAACCTGAGTCATCAGCATAAATTCATGCTCCCTTGCCGTTAACTTTTTTTTTTTTTTTTTTTTTATCTCTCAATATTTCATGGCCCATAGTTGCCGCTGTGGTTCCTATGTTTCTGCTTGATGCTGAAGGAACACACTGTCAGACACGATTCTGCGCACAGACGTAAGTGTGTGTTCTTGCTCTTTGGTCAAAGCACATCAAGATATCACCACTGTTTAATTCTGCAAGTGCAATTACTGCTAAAAAAATTTCATCTCTAGATTTGTACTTTTCCGGATGAGTGTGTGCTTTAAAAAAAAAAAAAAAAAAAATTGTTGTACTCGTCACTTTTTCGCCATACATGTCTTTGAAATATGGCGAAATCTAGTAGCAAAGACGACTGCACCACTCTCTTGACTTAAGTAACTTTTTTTCCCTGACATTTTTAAGCTGCTAATCAACTGGTTGTGGCTCTTGTGTGTGTGTGTGTGTGTGTTTTCTACTTTTTTAACTGGCAGGTGCAAGTACACACTCCCGTGAACTTACAGCCCCGAAGCCACTGAAGAATGTAAAACCATCCTCCACACCTGACCCATCAGACTGACCCTGTGGATTGTCAAATCCAATCCTCCACACCTGACCCACCAGACTGACCCTGTGGACTGTCAAATCCAATCCTCCACACCTGACCCACCAGGCTGACCCTGTGGACTGTCAAATCCAATCCTCCACACCTGACCCACCAGACTGACCCTGTGGACTGTCAAATCCAATCCTCCACACCTGACCCACCAGGCTGACCCTGTGGACTGTCAAATCCAATCCTCCACACCTGACCCATCAGACTGACCCTGTGGACTGTCAAATCCAATCCTCCACACCTGACCCACCAGACTGACCCTGTGGACTGTCAAATCCAATCCACACCTGACCCACCAGGCTGACCCTGTGGACTGTCAAATCCAATCCTCCACACCTGACCCATCAGACTGACCCTGTGGACTGTCAAATCCAATCCTCCACACCTGACCCCACCAGACTGACCCTGTGGACTGTCAAATTCAATCCTCCACACCTGACCCACCAGACTGACCCTGTGGACTGTCAAATCCAGTCCTCCACACCTGACCCACCAGGCTGACCCTGTGGACTGTCAAATCCAATCCTCCACACCTGACCCACCAGACTGACACTGTGGACTCTCAAATCCAGCCCTCCACACCTGACCCACACCAGACTGACCCTGCGGACTGTCAAATCGACCTTGCAATTGTTCTAACCACTGAGTGTAGTATTATTCACCATGCAACAAGGCCATGGGTAACCCCCCTCACCTGAAGACTGGCACCATGTGTCCCCCTGAAGAACCTGCACGCCCTGAATGCTGGCCACGTTCTGCTGCTGCTGCTGTTGTTGTTGCTGCTGCTGCTGCTGCTGCTGCTGCCGTACCATTGCTGCGGGCTGTGACGCGGGCTGGATGAAGGTGGTGGTGGCCGTCTGCTGCTTCTGCTGCTGAAGTGGGACAGCAGCTGTCCGATGCTGGGTAGCGTTGGCTGCTGCGGCGGCGGGGGATTGGCGCCGTTGGTGCTGGTTCCACAGCTGGTGTTGATGATGTTGTTACTGTTACTGTTGTTTGTTGTTGTTGTTGTGTGCTGGTGTTGAGGTTGGGAGGCAGGCTCATCCAGTTGGTGACGTTTTTGTAGCCCCCTGCAGCGCTGGCAGCCACTTTCTGCGTCACCTGTCCAACAACATGGACACACCTGCCGTAAGTTTCCTATGCATTTTTCGATCTGTGTTGTATCTCTGAGTTTCCAACGGAAACATACTTTTGAAAGAGACACCAAAAAATCAGAGCAAACTGTACCAGTTATCTTTTTAACAAACGCCCTTTTCCATCATCCAGGCAACGTAGTTTTAACTGTCGAAGTGAACTTTAACCTCAGTCGACGCAGTCCTTACTCTTGAAGTGAAACTTTCATGCCAGTGACACAGTTCTGAGTGATGAAGTGAAACTTTCTCCCGTTCATAAAGTCCTTACCTGGTGAAAGGTTCGCTTTACTAGTAAGGGCAGAATCACCTGGATGAAATTTCCACTTCATCAGTTCGGACTGCATTAACTGAGGTGAATGTTTCGTTTCATCAATGAGGACTGTGTCATATGAGGTTAAAGTTTCCCATTCTCAGGTGAGAATGTGCCATCTACCTGAGGTTACAGGCATTTTTTTTCCCACCTGCCTTCCTCTTGTATTAAGTCTCAGTGGCAAAATCAATGGGTAAGACTGATACACGACAGTCCATTGAACTATTCTGGATGATTCAACTAAGAGAACATGGTAGTATGTATTGGTATGTTTGAAACCGATTCAAACTTTAGCTGAAATAAGTTACTGACCAAAAAAAAAAACCCCGCAAGCTGGCATTAATGTTCAGATTGTTTGGGGGATCTTCGCATTGAAAATGTGTGACCACAATGATCAGCTCTAAACATAAACAACGCACAACCCCATGCTCAAATGTAAGATCCACTACTAAATTTTCAAACAAAATAACTCACTTAAAGGTTGTAAAGATCTGGACAAACAGCTTTTTCTTTTATTAAAAAGAAACCTCACAGTATCCCAGTTGTATAAATTATCTTGCTTCTCTAAAAATCAATTTGGTTATTGCACTCTGTAGGTCAAAAAAGAACCAAGCATAGTAGTCAAAAGAAGACAAACATATGGAAAAAAACTCCAGGAATAGCTATAGCTATCGTGAAAAATATTCAGAAAAATCCCTGTCTTTATATGAACGTGTTGAAATGTTTAATCTTTTCAAAGCTTGAGACATATGTCCTACACACTCAATTTTGTTATTCATATATATATATATATATATATATATATATATATATATATATATATATATAGAGAGAGAGAGAGAGAGAGAGAGAGAGAGAGAGAGAGAGAGAGAGAGATAGACATAGATATATATACACAAAACACACACACACACACATATAAACGCGCATAAAACGAAGATAAAAACAACAGACATCCAGTCATAAACTAATGAAGACAACTCACAGATATTCTCCCTCTCTCACCCCCAGCCCCCCCACACCCAACACACCTACCTCCCCAACCTCCACACGCCCATCACATCACAATAACCATGTGTCATTATCCCCTGCCCACATCCGCCCCACAACACCCTAAACCACCCCAACCTCTCCCCACCTCCTCCCTTTTCTACCCCATTCTCCATGTCCTTGTCCATCTTTCCCCATTTCATCAACACTCGTATCCCATGAAGTGACATTTCCCCATTTCATCAACACTCGTATCCCATGAAGTGACATTTCCCCATTTCATCAACACTCGTATCCCATGAAGTGACATTTCCCCATTTCATCAACACTCGTATCCCATGAAGTGAAATTTCCCCATTTCATCAACACTCGTATCCCATGAAGTGACATTTTAAAAAAATATATTAAAATTCATGGGGCAAGAGCTTCCTCAGCAGGTAAAAATACAAATAAAAATAAAACATGTTGACGCATGCCCCTACAAACACCATTCACAAAAGTGGGAAGGCATGCAAGATATGTATACACACAGCAAACGGAAGACAGCAATGCAAAAGCAACTCACACACACACACACACACACACACACACACACACACACACACGTGTATGTGTGTGTGTATGCATGGGTGCGTACATGTGTGCGTGCGTGCATGTGTGCGTGTGTGTGTAATTGTGTGTGTGTATCTCTACATCTATCTATATGTATGAGAAGTCCACGTATGCTTTTTTTTTTTTTTTAAGCACACAGTACCAACAGCAAAACCAAAGAAACAATGCAGACAACAGAGTGTAGCTGATGAATGGTTCTAAAAATAGTGCAAATATTGTGTTACAGGTACGTTATTTATGGTATTCATCCTTTTGAAAAGTCCAAGAGCTCTCGTTCATAATCTGATAGGCTACAGCTGCGTGCCATATCAGCAACAAAAATTGGCTGACCATAAAATGTACAAAGTACATAGGATCACACAGTGTACACACTTATTAGCCCTTGACTGACTGAACATTTCTGCGTGTAGTTTCCCACAGATAAAAACATTTTTCTTTCTTGAATTACATTTCCATAAAAAAAAACTCTGTTATACAATTGATCACTTTTACCGTTTATTCTTATCCATATATACACCCCGTGAAGTGTCTGTGAAATTTGAAGTAAAAATTCGAACGAATGAATGAACACCATCTGCTTTTGGTGGACCTGTGACAATGGCGATCCACACCCACATAACATTCATCTTAACCCTTTCCCTGCCACAGTATAAGAGCTTTTCTGTATTGCTGAGCGCCACGGCCAAATTGCGGTAGGTTCGCTCATCTGTTCACTGCTCATTCATTTATTAAGATATCTCTTAGATTTCTTGCACGTTTTTTTTTTCTTATACCCTGTGCTTGAATGTGGTGTCATAATAATTTGATTTTGCTGGTCATTAGTAGGATAAAAATAAACATAATCAAGTAATAAGTACCCCGTAGTAGACATGGTTACAGGCGTACAAGATTGTGAAAACGACCCCGTAATAGACACAGGGCAAGCAGGAAAGCGGTTAAAAGCAGAAAACATTCCTGCGGTCATGAAGTAAACACAGCTCTAAGACTGATTAGAATTGACGGACAGAGAGATGGTCGGTGCCAGTGCCACTCCCAAGGCAGACGAGGTGTGATGGTAGTATATCAGCAACACCACCATCCTACTCTTGAAAGCAAAAAATATACATAAAATATTTTATAGTAACCAAGGGGAGATGGGAGCACCAGCCCTGTAGCCAAACGCCATCAGAAGTTCGATCCGCAAGAAACAGTTTGCATGAGGTAAGACTGGAGGGTGAAGGGCTTCTTCTCCATTTCAGTAACACGCATCTGACCCTACTCCCTTCCTCCCCTTACCTACTCAAGGAAGAGAACTCTGGCTGAGGTCCCTACTAAAAAGGAAGAGAACTCCTACCTGGAGTGGCACCACAGACAAACAGAGCACAAGTTCTTTAGTGACACCCCCACCACCCCCCACCCCCCCTCCAACGCCAACTCATCTTTGGACTAGTCATCTTTTTCAGATTGCACGGCAGATTTCAAACTAATTTCTGGATTATTCCGCAGTACTTGTGGAATTTCTATGGATTCCGTTATAGTGTTTTTCTGCAACACTGTGCACAAAAAACAAAACAAAACAAAACTTTGGCTCCAAGGGTTCTGATTTGCCTACAAGCTTTTTCAATGGGCTAGCCTGGTTGGCTACTAAGACAAACAAACAGATATCACACACACACACACGAAAAAAACAAGCAAATAAACAAGAAAAAGAGTTTTTCGTCTTGCCTGGCAGCAGACAAATTCTACTCGTACTCACCATGTTGGGGCTCAGATTGCCGTAAACGTCCACCACCGCCTGCGGTGAGCAGAGCTGGTCCTGCGCCACAGACAGCCCCGCTGTTGCCATGGGAAACACGCCTGGCCGGCCCACCAGGGCAGGACCCTGGATCATGCTGAACGTAGCGCCTGCCTGCTGCTGAAACAACTGCTGCTGCTGCAACTGCTGCTGCTGCTGTTGTAACTGCTGCTGCTGCTGCTGCAGCTGCTGTTGCTGGTGCTGCATCTGTTGCTGGTGGTGCTGCAGCTGCTGCTGGTGCTGCAGGACGTGGGGCTGGGGGGTGTAGATGATGTTCTTTCCCGCCATCGTGGCCATGGTGGGCAGGGGCGCGGCCTGGATGGGTACAGATGCCAGCTTGGCCGACAGCTGCTGCTGCTGCAGGTCTGCTGGGGTGGAGAAGGCATAGGGGTAGATGCTGGTGCCCACATTCTGTGCACTGGCCGGCTGGCTCCCGCCGGGGGGGCGGCGAGCCCCCCAAGTTCAATCCGTACTGCTGACTACCATCATAGTTCATGTTTAACCCTCCGGGGGGCTCTGGAAGGCACAGCACCCTCGGGTTTCGTCACAGAGCTA
>JADBJO010010816.1:25089-35089 GCA_016801955.1 Conus betulinus | reverse complement strand
ACTTCTGAAGGCTGTTGGGGCGCCACAGAAGACTTCGCAACCAGCTTCCTCCACTCCTCCCGGTTCTCAGACAGCTCTTATAAGCAGTTGCAGAGTGTGAGGCCAGTCCATGCACTGATGTTGTCCTCCCATCTCTTTCTCTCTGTCTTCCTCTCCTTCTGCCTCCTCGCACTGTTCCTTGCAAAATGGTCCAGGCAAGTCCTGTTGTCTTGATACATGACCATACCATCTCATTTTCCTTCTTTTCACTGTGGACAACGGGTCATCGTATGGTCCAGTGGCTTGCCTTACTCTGGTCTGTAGTCTTTATACATAAGATGCCAAGGATCTTGCGGAAGCATCTCATCTCTAATGCCTGAATCCTTCTCTCAAGTTCAGCTGTCTAGAGTCCACGTCTCACAGGCATAGAGAAATAAGGGAATGACCAGGGAGTGCCTCAGTCCAATCATGGAACTGATTTTGATGTTTCTATCATTCCTGATGGGTCTTAGTCTGAGACTACGATTATGCAATTACAAACACTATCAGCACACAGGCAACTCTGCTGATTGACCAAATCCAGGTCAACTACGAATCACCCCACACCTAATAAAGATTTCTACACCAGGGAGCTTTCACTTTGGAAATGATTTTTCCCAGCAACCCAAACAGCAAGGAGAGTAGTCAACAAATGTGGTAGAGCCTGAGCTGATAGTGTGACACACCAGCGACAGATAGCAGAACTATAATCCAGAAGTCTTGTATAGGGTTGTCAGTGCCTTGAGAGGACCCGGCGTCATCAGAGGAGAAGTGTTCTGTGTCTAGATGTCTGTTTTGCCCCATCATGTGCTGATCGCCGACAGTGGCTAGGCAAATTCTGAGGTAATATTGAAGTCCAAACTATAAAACTTTTATTACAATTCAATCATTTTTTTAGTTTTTCTAAAGCAAATTAACTTTTTATTTAATGTCAACACTTTAAAAAAAATTTCACAGTGGTGGATTTTCAAAGCGATTCAGTAGCATGATCATATTTTTGAATAACTAAATTACCCTGGTAACGTCAAATATTTCACTGACACTCGTAACAAACTGGGAAAAATAATTTGTTCCCAAATTGAGGTAACCTTCAAGGTCAAATGGTAACCTAGGTAAAATCTCATCATGGTGGTGAACCACAGAGGTATAGCCAAGGAACAAAGAAGAAGTACCTGAGGAAAATTACATCCTCAACGTTACGCATACTGTGATCCTGCAGTTTTTCTTCGTGAGATACTCTGGGGAGACAAATTCAACACCATGGAGACCTTCTCCACACTAGAAGTCGTAGAACGTCCCTAGTCTGTCCCCTGTGTGGAGGCAGTGCCAGAAGTGTCTAACACAGCTGTCCATACTGTACCCTTAACACCAGCACTCCAAAGAAGCTGACCCAAAGACAGATCCATCCCCCTCTGCATGGTCAAGCAAACCGGTAAAGCTGCTGTCAAACCAGAACCAGACCCCTGCAGCATTTGTCAGTGCTGTGGCTGCAACAGGCACATGCATGTGGCTGTATGTATGGGAGCCGAAGTGAGTGGCATGGGCAAAAGGGACATGGAAGAACACACACACACACACACACACACACACACACATTCAAGTGCCCATGCAGTCTCTCTCTCTCTCTCTCTCTCACACACACACACACACACACACACACACACACACACACACACACCCAGAACAAACTAAATACGAAACAAAATGAAAGAATAAACAATAAAACCCTCTGCAACACGAGCGTGACAGCTGTCACAAACGATCAGCAGAACAGCTGTAAACACGGCCAAACCAGTAAGCACACCACTTCCATTTCTCAAAAGCAGGCAAAACTGAAACCAGCCTTTTCCTGAATCACTTCAGATTTATCAGGAAACTGATAAACAGGGCAGACAGGCTTCACTGAAAGATGAAGAAGCCCTGGCCCCCCAAACGAAAACAACTGCGCTCAGTCAAAAACAAACAGAAAACTTGAGCAGCAAAACCTGAAGAAGGTTGCCAACCTGATGTGCGCAATCCAATGCTGAAGCTACCAAAATCATCTCACTAAACTGGGGAACAAGTCCGGACTGAACAGGAGAATGTGCGCTTTGGACTGTATAGTAAGTGCAAGTCTTTTAATATATACGAGTTTCACCCCTCACAATAGACAGCCACATAACTTTCAAACCCAAACACACATGTAAATCCTTTTCTCCCAGAGCCTCTTGTCCACCTTCCATGAAACACAATATCTGTCTTCAGAACTGCACAACCATGATTTTTTTTTTTTTAGTTTAGTCTTTTCTTTTTTTTTTTTTCCTCCTCAGTGACTTCCCCACCATGAAAACATCAACTTCTAAGCTGGGGTCACCTACAGAACAGCAAGGCCTTTTCTGAAGAATGAAGACGACTGAGTTTGCTAGGTTTGTTATGTCTTTGCTCGAGCATTTTTTCCACACTGTGGTATCACAAATAAATGAAACAGGGGCTCCTGCAGTTTTTAATTTTATCTTGTTGTAAAAAAACAAAAAAACAAAAAAAAAAATGACTTCATCAAAAATTTTTCCATCACGGCAGATCTTTACCTGTTACTGGCGTAAAGCTTTAGCAGTGCTGTGATTGTAAAGAACTTAAAGCACACGAAGCAGCCATGCAAGTTTGGTAGGTTTGCGATGTGCATCTGCTTTCCTTTACCCGCAATTTTGCTGTAACTGTGATGAACTTACAGCGTGCGAAGCAGCCATGCAAGTTTAGTAGAAGGATTGCGATGTGTTATCTGCTTTCCCTTAGCTACAAAGTTTCACTTACCTGGCTGTTTTACAGGAACCTTACTAATTCAGTGGAATGCAGCATACGCCCTCTTTACTTCAGTTACATTCCCCCGAGATCTTCGTTTTCATGTGGAGGTCAGTGACTCCCTGTTTTCCACAATGTCATCTTTTGGCTTTGAAAATGATCCTGCTACTAGCAACCCTCCCCCCTCCCCTCCCCACCCAACCACACCTTCCCCACCATGACTTCTTCCGCTCTCTCTCTCTCTCTGTCTCTGGATATGTCATGTTACAGACTATCAACAAAACAGATAGCCTTGAAGATTTTCCAGGAAGATTTTCCATCAGGCCAGTTTTTTAATCTACAAAATCTGGAGATTTTTTTTTTTTTTAACCCTTGAGCAAGTAGGTAAGCCAAATTGTGCATGCACATGTGCACGCACGCACACACACACACACACACACACACACATAATAAAAAAGGTTTTCTTTGTTGTGTGTTTGTCCAAATAATGCCTACACAGCATGAATGCAATACAATTTTGGTGAATGCAACTCCGACTCACTGTTAGTATGGCCTGTCTTTGGCACACATTGAGTCAAAGAATTATATCACATTCTATTTGCATCACATATCATTTCAATAATCAGCAATCTGAATGACAGTACCTAGTCAAACTGAAAGCATCTCTCTCTCTCTGATAAAATATTAAAAAAAAACCAAAAAAACCACACAGGACTTGCAAGAAAGAAGGCTGAAAGAAACAGGTCTGAATTTGTGGCAGGTGGATTTCACTGACAAATAATTTTGGGCAGTGTGATGCAACTGTTTGAATCCAGCATTTTGCTGTGAGCATTCTCATTTTTCTTCACGTCCAACATGACATATAAACATATTCTGAAATACTCCTTCACAGCTGTAAATTCTCTGCATCTCTCTGGTAAGCATGTTTCACATGTTTACATTGTCTTAGGGATTCGGTCTCGGAGAAAAAGAAAATGGTGGAAGGCAGAACTGCTACAAGAAATTTGCTGACTTTGCTTTTGTCTTTTTTTTTTTTTTTTTTCTACTTCGTGGTTGTCTTTTTTGTTTTGTTTTGCCTGGTTTTGTTTGTTTTGTTTTTTTTTTTTTTTTTTTAGCTTTCTGCAAATACATCTTCCATTCCATGCCACTTCAGTGGCAGCATTACTCCCCAGATGTTCCTTCCAGCTCTCAGATGTCAGCCACACTCTGGCATGACCTGCCTCAGCTTTGGCATCTACGCTCATCTACACAGAGCTGTGCAGATCGACAAGCACCTGCCTCAGCTTCGGCGCCGCTCATCTACACAGAGCTGTGCAGATCGACAAGCACCTGCCTCAGCTTCGGCGCCGCTCATCTACACAGAGCTGTGCAGATCGACAAGCACCGCCGCTCATCTACACAGAGCTGTGCAGATCGACAAGCACCTGCCTTAGCTTCGGCGCCGCTCATCTACACAGAGCTGTGCAGATCGACAAGCACCTGCCTCAGCTTCAGCACTGCTAATCCACTCACAGCTGTGCATATCAGCAGGTCATCATGTGGCAACACCCACACTGCACTGCTGCCATGTCATGTCAGTAGTCTGCAACAATGCACGTTCTCATCCAACATACACAGAACACTATTCGCTGCACCCTCTGCTGACGTCAGTATCTCTGTCTTGCTGCAGAGCCAGCATGACCAACCATCCCCCTCCGCATTCATCCACCAACAGTCCTTACGAACTGGCCAATGCTAAAGACCTCACCATGAACATCCCTTGGGCAGCAGGTCGTGAAGGGCCAGAGAATTAGAGAGGGGGGGGGGGGGGGGGGGGGGGGGGGGAGGGGAACGGGGGTGGTGGTCATGCTTACGAGGATAAAGATGATGCTACGGAATTCCATTCTGACACAAGTGACAACATGACATCCTGCACTTAAACACTACATTTGATAACATATGACAGTGTCAATGACCGTGTCAATCAGGCTCGACAGATGACAAAAACTCCTGCAGAGCTAATCAGGAAATTTTGAGCACGACATATCCATCAGTGGAAGAAACTGGATGGTGTGGTTCCCCCTGTCTCCCCGGTTGAGCACAAACCAAACTCAGCTCTGAATAGGAGCTGAGAGGGGATTCAAAAAATCCCGTAAGTTAATGGATGTGATGGGAGTTCCAACCATGACCTCAGTGCCTGCAATCCACAACAAACAACCACTGCACCACAAGGACGGTGTTTCAAGAGAGGTGTGTGTCTCCATTGTTCTGCTGATCTAACTACTCTGCTCCTACTCCCACCCTGCCCTCTCAGTCACCCTACTTCCTTTCCTCCTTTCTTACTTTTTTTTTTTTTTTTTTTCTAACCAGTAACTGAAAATCAGCTCTAGCAAAAGGTGCAGGCTTGCAGTCTAGTTGAACACCCCACTTCTCATGTGCATGACTGATCAGTTTTATTTTGCTGGCTCCTAAGGATGAAAGTAGTACTGTGGGAAATTACTTTGTTTGGGCTATGACTTAAAAAACTGGACACACATTCTGTCCCAAGCTCTCCATCAATAAACCCCAAGCCTTAGTTACTTTGTAATTACCTTAGTTAGTTAGTTAGTTAGTGTGTGTGTGTGTGTGTGTGTGTGTGTGTGTGAGTGTGAGTGTGTGTGAGTGTGTGTGTGTGTGTGTAAGCATGCAACGGACCAAGTATGTTTGCGTATGTGTATGCAAAGGAGTAGAGTGTTTGTGTGACCATGAGAGGGTATGCGTGCATGTGTATAATCATAAGTACAGGTGTGTATGTCACATGTGTCACTACAGGCAAGTGCAGGTATTTGTCACTTTCTGAATGTGTGAGTGTGTATGCAAGTGTGTCAGTGCGCACACACACTTGTGTGAGAGAGAGAGGGAGAGAGTGAGTGTGCATATGTGTGAGTGTGTGTGTGTGTGTGTGTGTGTGTGTGTGTGTGTGTGTGTGTGTGTGTGCACATGTGTGTGTGTGTGTGTGTGTGTGTGTGTGTGTGTGTGTGTGTGTGTGTGTGTGTGTGTGTGTGTGCGCGTGCACGCGCTGTGTGTGTGTGTGCATGTAAGAGAGAGACCACACACAGAGACAGAGCCAGAGAGAGGAGTACAAATACGAATACCAATATTTTTAATGAGGGTAAAATGGATAAGCTTACAGCTTTTTTACACCATGCCCTCAAGAGAGAGAGAGAGAGAGAGAGAGAGAGAGAGAGAGAGAGAGAGAGAGAGAGAGAGAGAGAGAGACTTTGAACCTGCAGGCATGTGTGTGTGTGTGTGTGTGTGTGTGTGTGTTTGTGTGTGTGTGTGTGTGTGTGTGTCTGTGTGTGTGTGACCATTGCCATCAACGCATATCTACATGCACATGCATGAGCGCGGGTGTGTAAGCGAGTGGCTGTGTGTGTGTGTGTGTGTGTGTGTGTGTGTGTGTGTGTGTGTGTGTGTGTGTGTGTGTGTGTGAGTACATGTGTGTGTGTTTGTGTGTATACTTACAAATGCAAATTGTGAGTGTGTGTGTCTGTCAGCATTGCCATCAATGCGTATCTACATGCTCATGTGTGAGCGCATGTGTGAGTGAGTGAGTGACAGTGTGTGTGTGTGTGTGTGTGTGTGTGTGTGTGTGTGTGTGTTGTGTGTGTGTGTACACATGCGCTTACAAATGTAATAAAGTGTGTGTGTGCGTGTGTGTGTGTTTGTGGATGTGCACGCGCTTACAAATGTAGTTACTTCGCACTGTGAGTGTATGTATGTGTTACTGTTAGAATCGCCATCAGTGCATTCCTGCACACACATATGCATGTGTGCGTGTGTGTTGTTGTTGTGTCTTCAATTTTAACGTCTTTCCACATTAAGCCTTTCACTCCCGGCCGTGGATGTAGCCGCGGTTCAAAGGTCATTGCATAATTGATCATCTGACTGGTCACATGACATTGTTTACTTCCTTACAAATGGCAGCTCCCAAACAGCGTGTTTTGAAGCGATTTCTCAGCAAGTTCTGGGTCAATTTTGACGCGTTTTTTTTTTTTTCTGCGTTTTTTGTAAAGTGAAAAATTAGTCGAGCAAATCAGCATGGCTGCCAGAAGCTTTACTGCTGAAGAGGTGGCGAGAATTGTGTTTGAAACGCCGTACAAAGGTGACATAAGCGACAACAAAAAGTGAAAGGAAAATGAAGGTGATGTGGTTGTCGATCAGCCTGACAATGAGTCAAGTGATTCAGATTACCAGGAAGAAGATATTGATCTACCAAGTACATCGACAGGTAGGGGGCGTGGTCGTGCTGGTTGTGGGCGTAGTTGAGGACATAGTAGGAGAGGACAAAAAAAATCATCATTTTCCTTCAAGAATATGTATACATACATGTAAATACATATATTTCTTACTTTTGAACACTTGTTAATTTTTTGCCAATTTTTTTTTTTTATGATGGGTGAAGTGCTAGTAAAAGTCGCATCTCTAGCTGACATTGCATTACTCAATGCATCCCTGAACACACTGTGTGCTTTTTTTTTTAAGTAAAAAATTGCACTTGGTTGTTATGTCCTATAGATTTGTACACATCTCAATACCATTTCCACCCATGATATACAGAGACTTGAATTTTCATGGATTTTTTTTCAAAATATTTGTTTATTTTTTCTTAAAATCTTGGTTATCTTCCCATGATTGTGAGTTATCTCATCCTGTCAACATGAAACACATATAATAATTATATTCTCCATTCATTTTCCTTCAATAAAAATGTATACTTCTGAATACTTTAGGACAATACTTGAATTTTTATGATTTTTTTTTGAAAGGGGGTTTTTTTTCCCCTAAAACTACAAATAGTTTCTGGGAGTCAAAGGGTTACTAGAGTGTGAGAGGAGACAGGTGTGGGAGAGAGAGAGAGAGAGAGAGAGAGAGAGAGAGAGAGAGAGAGTGTGTGTGTGTGTGTGTGTGTGTGTGTGTGTGTGTGTGTGTGTGTGTGTGTGTGTCTTCTTCTTCTTCCTAAAAAAGACTGGTTCACTCAAAAACGAGTAGGTCACCAGCGCGCGCATGTATTGCCATCAACGCATATCTACAGGCACATGTGTGAGTGTGTGTGTGTGAGTGAGTGGCTGTGTGTGTGTGTGTGTGTGTGTGTGTGTGTGTGTGTGTGTGTGTGTGTGCCTCAGTGTGTGTGTGTGTGTGTGTGTGTGTGTGTGTGTGTGTGTGTGTGTGTGTGTGTGTGTGTGTGTGTGCGTGTGCGCGCGGTGCGCCTCAGTGCGCGCGCGCTGGCGCGTGTGTGTGTGTGTGTGTGTGTGTGTGTGTGTGTGTGTGTGTGTGTGTGTGTGTGTGTATATATGTGAGTGTGTGCCCTATATCACGAGCCTGTGTCACCTCTGTGCACAGTTGCCAACTTCCTGGAATTGAAATTTGGGAACCAGGGTTGAAGGGGTTGGGGTGGGAGGCAGTTTTGGCTTTTGACTAAAAGCATTTCTAACCCCCTGGTGTTTCAGTCGAAAAATGTGGGGTTTAAAAAAGAAAATGCATTTAACATATATGTAAATGCCAACACCCACATAAAATCATTTGGACTTTATTCTGAAATACTTCATCATCCCTATTTCTAAAAAAAAAAAAAAAAAAAAAAAAAAAAAAAAAAAAAAAAAAAAAAAAAAAAAAAAAAAAAAAAAAAAAAAAAAAAAAACTCCTTATTCCCATGTACAAACATGATTTTGACATTCTGTATTTTTCCCCCTTTAAAATCTCGATTTGGGGAATAATTTCTGAAGATGAGAAATTCCAGAAAACTTCAGGAGAATTGGCAGCAATGAGGGTGTATATATAAGCATTTTTACTTTTATGTATGACAGTGTACAAAAAAAAAAATGAATGTTCCTTATATAAGGCACAACTACTGAACTAGGGATACTTTGAACGCAGGTTTAGGCATTAAGCGCACAGCGATTTTTTCACACAGACGGTCCCACAGATACACATTCTCTTTTCAGTCACATGTATGATCATTTTCCTGTGACTTTGTTCATGGTAAACAAAAACAACAACGACAACAACAACAACAAAAACCCCTGTGAACTCTGAAGAGATGCAGCAACTCACTTTTGTTGTAGAGGGTACTCAAGTGTTGGCAATCTGTGACCTGGGCCCCTGATTTTGTCCATTTCCTATGCAAGTTGTCACATCATTCATTGGAAGGGAGCTATCATGGCTTTGCTTCAGAGACTTTCCTTCACATAAACTCACTCAAGGGAGGACTATGACGCATACTGTCATTGAAGAGACAGACAAAACAATGTTCAGCAATGTCCCCACTACTTGACCTGATGCTGGTGACTGTGAATCTCAATGGCGGAAATGAACATGAATCTCGATGGCGGAAAATGAAATGAACATGAATCTCAAAGGCGGAAATGAACATGAATCTCAATGGCGGAAATGAACATGAATCTCAATGGCGGAAATGAAACAGAGTCCAAATCATCAGAGAGTGGTGCTTTAGACAAAAGGTCCCAAGATGACAAAGCAAAGAGAATGCATGCCATGCTATCGGTTAAAGCCTCCCCCGTCCTCCCCCCCCCCCCCCCCCATGCTATCACCCCCCCCCCCCCCCCCCCCCCCCGGTTAAAACCTCCCCACCCCCCCCCCCGTCCCCCCCCCCCCCCCCCCCCCCCCCAACCTCCAAATAAACAGTCAGCTCAGTCAAGTAGATAACAGAATAGCCAGTAGCACGTCTGACTAACAGTAAACATTCATAGTCATGCTGTCTATAATTTACTGCTGCTTTTAGTGGAAAGTCACAAGACACATGATCCATGAGTGCATGCGCATGTGTGCGCGCACACACACACACACACACACACCACCTTTGCAAGTGCCAGCGCACACCGACATGCACATGACACATTTTGTTGATGTGGTTCATACAAAATACACCCCCCCCCCCCCAAAAAAAAAAAAAAAAACTGCAAAAGAATTTACAATAATCTGAAAGTTTACCTGTCAAACACATATTGCAGAACAAATAAGTAAAATCAATCAAAGAAAAAAAAAAAGTGTATATTGTGTATTCAATTCACCACAACATGAGAAAACGTCACTGTCCTTGTTACGGAATTAACAAATGGTTAGAATCAAAGAAAAAAAGACATACAGTGAGTATCAACCAGGCCATGAATAAGAAAATATCATTGTTCTTGTTACCAAACGACATTTTTTTTTTTTTTTCAAATAG
>JADBJO010010816.1:15000-20336 GCA_016801955.1 Conus betulinus | reverse complement strand
TTCGTTCGCCTCACAGCGTCAGCCCAGCCTCGTTGATAAATGTAGCCGTTTTCTCCTTCGTGTGCAGCGGGAGTCGGCGTTGGCCACACGGTTTCTCTCAGTCCCTTGAGAAGGGGGACAGGTCTGTAGGATGTGTTCTGGTGTTTGGTCTTCAAGGACCACAGGAGCAGGAGGGGGAAGGCGCCAGCTTCAGCTTCCTATGCAGGTGGCCATTGAGTCGGCAGTGGCCAGTTCTGAGTCTCATAATGACCACCTGCTCCTGTCTCTCCAGAAGATGGAAGGCATCCCTTGTGGGTTGTGGGGTCGCATCAGAGCCTTCACAAGGGTCTTCTTCTTCTCTGCGAAGCTGACGCTGTTGTCTGGTTGTCTTCCTCTGGCTCCGGTTTTGGCGAGCTGATCGGCTGCCTCGTTCCCTGGGACTCCGCAGTGGGCAGTACCCATTGCAGGACTACTCGTCTACTTTTGGCGAGTTCCTGGAGTTTCTCATTAGACGAGGAAGTTTGTCTCCTGCAAGGGCCTCCAGGACGGACAGCGCATCAGAGAGGAAGACAACTTGGGTGCAGTCGCTCTGTGTGATTCATGAATCATGGAGGCTGCCTGCATGAGGGCCTGAACTTCTGCAGCATAATTGGAGGCAGTGTTTCCCAGTTGGTATCCCTGCTGTGGTGGTGTGTCCCTCAGGTGACTGACTTGATGAATACGCCCGCTCCTCCATCAGACACTGCGTTGGTTGCTGAGCCCGTCGGTGTAACGCATGTATCCAGGATTCTTCAGGGTACTTCTCAGCAATCATGGCAAGTGTGAGAGTGCGTTTGACGATGTCATCCTGAGAGTCTCTCCTGAGGCAACCTGTGGAACTGTTGTGGAGATGTGAAGATTTGTGAAGTCTTCATTCCAGGGCTGTGGGCAGAGATCAGAGGGGGTCCAGTGGGTTGGCAGGTGGCAAGCCATCTTGATGCTCCCTGGCAAGACTCTTGCTTTCATGGATGAAGCTACTGCGTTTGAGACGATTCTTGGTCAGGTTCTGCATCTCTTGTTCATCGGATGTGGAGGCAGGCACTTGAATTTCTCTGCCTGAACCATGGTCTTTGCGTCTCTCCTCTGGTGGAGGGGCTGTATGGCAGTAACCTCTCCATGGCTTTGATTGGTGTAGATCGCATGGACCCGGTGATGATCCTGAGGGCTTGATTTTTGGACCCTATCCAGGGATTGCTGGTGGGTCTTCGCGGCTGTTGTTGACCAAGCTGTTGAGCCATACTCAAGATGGGGCCTGACTGCTCCCTGGTAGACGCGCTTGAGTATTTGTTCGTTTGCTCCCCAGCTGGTTCCGGCTAGCTTCCGCAGAATGGCAAGCTTTCGTCTGGCCTTTGCTTCAGCTTTCTGGATGTGTGGTCGCCAGGTTTGCTTCTTGTCAAAGGTGACACCAAGATAGGTTGCCTCCTCTTCGTGTTTCAGGGCTGTGTCTCCAAGTTTGATGGGCCCAGCCTTTTGTTTTTTTTGACAAGGTGAAGAGTGTTGTGGAAGATTTGGAGATTTCTCCTTGTTGATTGCCACACACCACTTATCTGCCCATGCCGCCAGCTTGTCAGCCGCTTGTTGCATTCTGTATGTGGCAGTAGTGGCATGCTCTTCCTTGCACCACAGCACCAGGTCATCTGCATAAAGTGCAGCATGGATACCTTTGGGAAGTTCTTGGATGAGGTCATTAATGAAGACCAAGAAGAAGAGTGTAGGCGAGAGGACGCCTCCTTGTTGGGGACTCCATGTCGCAGCAGTACTTTTTTGCCTTTTCGTCCGTTGACTGTGACTCTTGCTCTGCGGTTGTGGAGGTAGGATCGATCCAATGCAGCATGTTGCCAGCGACTCCACATCTATGCAGTTTCACGAGGAGGCCATCAGTCCAGACTTTGTCAAAGGCCTTTTGTAGATCGATCCAGGTGGCAAAGACAAGCTTTTGCTCCTGGAACGCATCCTCGATTTCTTGGGAGAGGTAGGTGGTCTGGTCTTCTGTGCTGCGAAACTGTCTGAAGCCTGCCTGTTCAGGAGCCAGGATGTTTTTCAGTCTCGAGATACCAAAGCAGGCGCTGGTTGACCATCCTCTCTAGGGTCTTGATGACGCAGCTGGTGAGGCTGATTGGCCTGTAACTGGCAGCCTTCTTCTTGTCCTTGCCTTTTTTGAGGACAGGGATCATGATGGCTTCTCTCCAAACTTGTGCCAAGTCTCCAGTTTCCCAGCTCAGGTTGAAGACCTCTAGAAGTTTTGAGGGGTGGCTGTGCTGCCAAGGTGCTTCAGCATCTCGTTAGTGATCCCATCTGGCCCTGGGGATTTCCGAGTTTTCAGCTTCCTCAGAGCTGTCTGGAGCTCATGGAGAGTAAGGGGCTGCTTCATGGGTTTCACGTTGGTGTCTTGTCGTCTCTCTCTCTGTTTCTCTTCTTGCTTCTCTTTGCTGAGGAGGCTGACAGGTATAGTGCTCTCGCTTGCGTAGATATCAGCAAAAGCGGTTAGCTGCGCATCTCCCCTGTCAGCATCTCTCCATTCTCTTCAGTGTGATGTTCTGGCCTTTGCTGTCCTCATCGTTGAGTTGGCCTACAACTCTCCACAGTTTTTTGAGCCACCTTTCTCAAGGTTCAGGGCTGCTGTCTTCTCTCTCCAGCTTTTGCGCCTGGCCTGGGTCTTTGCCTTGAGGAATTTGGCTTTTGTCTGCTGCAGTCGCAGGTGGTTCTCGTCCGATGGGTTGTTTTTATGCATCTTGTCTGGCCTCTGTCATCTCGTCCTGTAGCTCTTGAAGCTGGTTGCTCCAGTAGGGTTTGTACTCTTTCTGAGCACCACGTGGAATGGTCTCTTTGGCAGCCTGCAAGATGCTGGCGTTCGGGACTCTGACAACATTGTTTATGTCTCTGCCTTGGACTTGAAGGTCCTTGGTTTTGGAGAACGTTGGTGCGTTGACTGAAAAGCCTCCATTTTGCCTTCTTGTAGTTCCAGCGTGCGGGCACTGGGCGACTGGCTGTGCTTTTGTTGATCTTCAGGAACACTGGCCTGTGATCGCTACCTCCTAGATATGCTCTCCACTTCCCTTGTGATGTCCTGGTGTACATCTCAGTGCAGAGAGCAAGGTCTGGGGTGGAGGGTAGTGCGCCATCGTCTGGAAGGAGTAGAAGGTTGGAGTGTCACCTGGGGAGAGTTGATCAGGACGAGATGATGTTCGTCTTGCCAGTCTTCCACTTCTTCTCCTCGGCGATCCATCTGGCTGTAACCCCAGCTCTGGGTTTATTGTGTTTGTGACTGTTGAAAATCACCATACTGCGATGATAAGCTCGAGCCTGGGACGTTGATGGTGCCCGAGTGACAGTGGCTGGTTGTCAGGGGCAGTTAGAAGTTCAGGAAGAATGTGCAAACTGCTGTGTCATTCAGTTTGGCCCGAATCATCTGGTACTCAGCACCCTCCATGTGGACTGCTGTTTTCGCTGGCATCGATGTTGTTCCGGACAAGTGTCAGGATTCCGCCTTGCTTCTGTCAGCTCTGTCCCATCTAAATGGCTGGTAGCCTCGGCTTTATTTTGAATGCCTTTCCCATTTTCAGGTGGGGTTTCTTGGAAGGCAGGACGTTGATGTTTTCCTTGGGCAGGATGTGTTCACAAGCTCCGTCTTTTTATTCATGACTCCTTCTGCATTCCAATGCATCACCTTGAAAGGTTTTGTTGCTTCTTGGATGTTGTTGTTGAAGTGCTGCTAGTCGCTGTCCCCTCCGCCGCCCCCTGGCGTGACAAGGCGGACGACTGAATGGGGACCTCCAGTCGCTGTGGGTGGAACTCCGTTGAGGCTCGGAGCCCGGCGCTGCCCCATCCTGGAGGGACCTCAATGGGGCGAGCGCCATTCTCATCTCGGGCTGGCTGACATTGTCATAAGGCGATGATGTGTGGTGTCGTGGTTTATTAGAGTGCGCCGTGCAGCCCAACACCTCCGTCTTCAGCACTCGAGGTTTTCTGTAGGGGTTACCCCCGCCCTTAGCTCATGGTCCAAAGTCCTGCCCTGTGAGCACAGGGGGGATTGTTTCTCCGAGGGGTCCCACCCCGTAGCTAGAGGTTTTTAACGCGCCTCATGATCGCGTGTGATGAACCCGCGTCATGGGACATATGGGGTATTTTCTTGAGTGCAGCAGTGCCACCCGCTGCCCCACCCGTCCTGGCTGGGAGCACCGCCCAGTTGGTCCGGGACTGCTTATTCGACCCCAGGCGGGCCTGACTTATATCGCAGCTAACCCTCATATCTGAGGGCCGTTCCCCTATCCGCCACCCGGGGCACCCGCCGGGTTTGGGGATGGTCGCCCCGCCACTGAATTGGAAGTAGCCTGTCCCCGGTGGTTGATGGTGATAACCTTGAAGCCATTGACTCAACAGTGTCAGTCGGTTTATCGCTGGAAACGACAAGGATAAACAGACCCAGCGGCTACCCCCGTGTGTGGTCTATCCTGTGTGGTCAATCCAAAAATTGTATCAAGGATTTTTTTTTTTTTTTTTTTTTTTTTTTTTGGTAACCGGATGTACTAGAAACATGTACTGACTGACACCACCGTCTGTCGAAGTCATCGTCAGTATCATCAAGTTCATGGGGACCATCGTTAGATGAAGGTGGTCATCCTCACCACCCAGGGAGTAACCGCGCTCACATCACGATGGTTCAATGGCTGAGCCGTTGTTGTGGTGTCAGTAGGGAGACCGATCACTGAAAACAGACAACAATCTAACCGAAAAACAAACCAACACACACACACACACACACACACACACACACACACACACACACACACACACACACACACACACCACACATATACACGCATGCACACACACACACAACACACACACACACACACACACACACACACACACACACACACACACAGACACACACACTCACACACATGTATACACACACACACACACACACGCACACACACACACACACACACACACACACACCGCGCGCGCACACACACACACACACACACACACACACACACACACACACACACACACACACACACACGCACGCATGCACGCACGCACGCGCGCTCACACACTCACACACACACACACACACAAGCCGCAAAATATTGCATTTTTTAACGCATAATACAAAAGTAAAATTTGTAGAAATCCATCAGACATTTCAAACAACAAACATGAAAAATGTACAGAACAATTCTCCCCACCCAGCAATCAGCATCAGTCTATTTTGTGTTTTGTTTTGAGTAAGTGTTACCCTGCACCTTGCTTGTGTATATTTATTTATTTTATATTTGGGCTTTTTGTCCGTAGTGTTATCGCCATGATGA
>JADBJO010010816.1:0-7500 GCA_016801955.1 Conus betulinus | reverse complement strand
GACATGACGTTGAAGTGATCCGTCGTGATGCATACCAGGACTATGTTGAACAGTGTGGGAGTTAGAGGACGACCCAGACGAACACCACCTGACGTGTGAAACCGCTCTGCAACAGGACCCTATATGAGCACTGCACTGGTCGCTGTGGAGGAAAGTTGCTGGATTGTGTTGATAATCTTTTGACCAATATTGAATTTCTTCATTAGGGCCAGAATCTCCTTGCCTGACTGTCGAATACCTTCTTGAAGTCTATGAAAACATGGTAGTACTCTCTTTCACGTAAAAAAGGTGTTTTTCTCTAAGGGCTCGGAGGTTAAAAATCTTGTTTGATTGTACCTTTGCGGAATCCAGCCTGTTCTTTAATGACATCTGCTTGCTGCCATAATCTGTTCAGGAAGATTTTGAGCATTGTGTTACGGGCATGGCCGATCAAACTGACAATGGTATTTCTGGGAGTGTTAGGGATGATCTGTCTTGGGAAGGGTGACGATTAGTGATTGAGTCTAAGACGTTAGCCACTCGCAAACGTGCCAGATTTTGTTGCAGATAGCAGCTGCAGATAGCGAGTCAACATACGACCACGGTATCTGTCAATCCCCATCGGGGTGAACACGAAAAGTGTGCTTTTGGGGGGAAAGTTACAGAGTATGTGTGGAAGTAGCATCGTCACTTTCGCCATCTAGAACGTTAAAGCATTCAGGCAGGTCGGAAAACTGAAAGAACACGTATGGACAGGTACCCCTGGCACATTCTTGGCCTCTATAAAGTTAGATCAAAGAACATCAGAGAAATACAGACGGAAAAGGGCACGTTCTTTACAACACAGTGGAGGAGAGGACAAAGAAGGACATGGAACAGGGTTTTTAATCAACAAGAACATCAGAAACGCTGTAGTGGGAGGCTAGCCTGTGTCCAAAAGGATCATGACCATCCGCTTGCATGTAAAACCATTCAACATCACGATAGTGCTGATAGGTGATTGTGATGATGACCAGATTGGAGAATTCTATGTTCAGCTCCAATCGGACATCAGTACGAGTGGCGCGAGAATCGACGTCTGCATCGTTCAGGATGACTATAATGCCAAGACTGGCACTGACGCCCTGTCATCCACAACCAATGCCAAAACTAGTGGAAGAGAAAGCTGGGTGCAGACAGTGGTGTTGATCCAATCCAACAGCTCCAGAGATAACAGCAAACAATGCTCTTCAGACGAAGAACCGGCCACTGCCGACTGCTGAGCCACCTCGGCCGAATTAAGATTGCCCGTACAGATGAACGTCTGTGTGGCGCTGGATCTCAGACCCCAGAAGACATCCTCCAGCACTGTATAAGCTCATAATGTTCTGCTGCGTCAAAACCTGGCCAGGGGGGTGCAGAGCTGCTGATGCAGTTTTGGGGCAGCCGTCAAGACTTAGAAAAGACTGTGGAATTCATCATGGCGACAGGATTGAAGATCTGACGCAACCAACAAAATCGACCGCACAAGAAGAAGGTACTAGTGCCCAAGAAGACTGGGAGGGGAAAGGTGGGGTGGGGGGGGGGGGGGGGGGGGGGGGGCATTTTTCCGGCCCCTGGACTTTTTACTAACACTCTCGGCGAGCCCTCGACATCCTGATGATGGACATGCCATTTCCCAAATAGTCCGTACCGCAGCCAGGTCGACTGTATTCTGTTGAAAACGCTGAACAGGTCCGATATCAACAAGGGTACAAGTACGTTTTCAAGAAGCTGACGGCCACAGTCTTGTCATGGTGAGCTCTGAAGCACGGCTGAAGAACAGCAAAGGGGTGATGATAAACAGCCGTCTCAAATTAAACTTCGACGCTCAGAAAGGTCGTGACATCTTTGCACAAATCCAAATGACTGGGGAGGAAAGTTAATCCAACTTCTACAACTTGAAGCCCTCACAAACAATTTCAACCAAATGATGACGGGAACAGCAACAAAGGTCTGAGAATAAGTTGATGGAAATCCATATCATAGATCACAAGCACTTGAGTCTTTAGCGATACGTGACTTCAGCAGGAGCTTAAAACCGGACGAGAAGAGTGTGAAAGAAGAGACAAACTGCACTGCAAACAAACAACAAAATAAACAAAGAAAAATCGATCAAGAAATGAAGAACGCAAAGCGAAGCTGGAACAATAATGTGACGACATTGGGGGAGGGGAGGGGGGGGGGGGGGGGGAGGAGGAGAGAGAACTACAACACAAAAGAAGCTTTACTGATCGCAAGAGATCTGACCAAGCAGAAGCTAAGTCAGCTCCACCCAGGACAAAGACAGCAAACTGTCTTCTCTCACACAACAAAAAAAAAAAGACAGAAAATGGTGGACTCTGAATGCTGCGACAAACAGAGCAACGGCGATCCAAGTGTGCTGGAAATAAAGGATTCATCAAATAGTCACTGGAGACCATTTTCCCTACACTCTGTGTGCTCAAGTCGAATGTCCCCCTAAGAAGTCGTACAGCATATCGGTGTGACAGTTTACTGATATTCTCAATGCCGATGCGTTAATATCCACAATCGCAATATTCACACGAACACTAACGAAACTGGTAAACCAGTTTCAAGATTAACGAGAGAGAGAGAGAGAGAGAGAGAGAGAAGAGAGAGAGAGAGAGAGAGAGAGAGAGAGAGGTACGTTTATGTTTATGATCAATGAATAATGCTGTCGTTTGTCTTAGTGCTGGTGATGATGAAGATGACAATGATGATGACGACGGCGACGACGACGATAATGATTATGGTGGTGTTTTTGATTATGGTGATGATGAGTTGGGGGGGGGGGGGGGGGGGGGTGGGGCTGCGGTGACGACGACAATTGACGACCGAGCACGACCACGATGACGACTACGACGACGAGGAACGACCACTGTCATGATAATGATAATGATGATGATGATGATGATGATAATGATGATGATGATATCATGATAATCATGATCATGATCAATGATCATGATCATGATGACGAAACTAACTCTCACACCAGTCAAAGCTCGCGACCAAATATGTAGATCGTTGAAACAGGCGCTCTCGGGGGGGGGGGGGGGGGGGGGAGAGAAGAAAGAAAGACTCCGTCACACCTTTAATCCAATCGTACGCCGTCTCCCACACATCGGGGTAAGTTAGGCTACATGTGCAGAATAGATCCACACGAAGAAACGAAGTGACCTACATATCACCTGTCGTATCCTCCTGCTGTGCGCCTGTATCAAGTGTCCCCAGCCTGCTCAATCTGTGTCAGTCAGGTAGAGTACGCTCCGACAGCAATAACAATAACAAGCCAATCAAGGAGAAGTAGGTCGATCGACTGACTGTCTGACTGATGGACTCCTAGCGACAAAAAGTTGGAAGTGCCTGGTACGTATCGTTTAGCCACGATGATACGGTGGTGATGATACGGTGGCGATGATACGGGAGTGAACGTATTGCGATGTATCTTTTCAATTGTTCTGTGGCGCAGACTGCCCGGGTGTCCGATGGCAAGGGCGATAAACACCAGCCCCCGAGACTGTCGCCCGGGCATGCACTCCGGAGTACGTTGGTCTGGACGACACGTGCGTGCGCTCAGTGCTGCTTGTTGATCAGTCGCTGCGCAGGTCAGCTACCGTGTGACCACGTCACAAGACGCTACCATACCCCCCAGGGGAGATGTTTTTCTCAGTTTCATCCGCAGCGCGTCATCTCTGTGACATTCCTCCCCCGCCTCTCCATTCCCGTTACTTCCACCCCTTTCTCTCTCTGCTGCCCCCCCCTCTCCGTCTGCCTCCCCCCACCCCCTTTTCCCCATTCCCCCCATCAAAGAGAGACAGAGACAGAGACAGAGAGAGAGAGAGAGACAGAGAGAGACAGAGACGAGAGCCAGAGAGACAGAGAGAGAGAGAAGAGACAGACGAGAGAGAGATGAGAGAGACACAGACAGACAGACAGACAGACAGACAGAGAGAGAGAGAACATCAGACGACAGACACGACAGAGAAACAGAGAGAGAGAGAGAGAGCATGGGAGAGAGAGAGAGAGAGAGAGAGAGAGAGAGACGAGAGAGAGAGAGAGAGAGAGAGAGACGTCCCGTCGAAACCCAAGCGCAGCAGATGGCAGGGGAGCAGTCAGTATCAAGTCGTTGTGGGGCAAAGCTCACCACAGGAGACACAGCACTGCTGTCGATCACTTTGATAGTCTGAGTGGTGTCAGCCCTGATCGACTGTCAGCAGGACACTGATACTGATTTACACAAAAGGGGTCAGTTTGAAGGATAATGTTTAATTTGGTTCTCATTATCATTATTTTAGAACTATGCGTGTGTTTCTTCGGTTTTTTGTTGTTGTTTTTTTGTTTGTTGTTGTTGTTTTGTTTTGTTTTGTTTTTGTTTGGTTTGGTTTGGTTTGTTTGATCAACGTGAAAATGTATAAAACTATCATAAAAAAAAAAATAGATAAATAAAAAAGCAGTGGGCAGGAGTAACCGAAGCAACAACAGCAGCGACAACAGCAGTAACAGCCAGCGACAGCAGAAACGACAAGTCGTAGTGTTTCTAGCCCAGGCGGTCACGGGGGGGGGCCTCAAAGGTCTGCCACAAACAACGATAGTAGTAGCGGTGCTGTTGCGATGTGAGTTTACTGTTGTTGTTGTTGTCGTCGTTGTTGTTGTTGTGTTGTTGTTGTTGTCGCCGCAGAATAACAGTGCCTGGACGACTGAAGCCCCGTAATTTGAAATCACCGGGCACTTCATTCTACATCTGTCGAAGATGTTTGCCGGGAATGAAAATTGTATTATCAAAGGAATGAAGAAATTAATGAATAAAGTTCTGTTCAAGTGAGATATTTCTGTCGACGTACAAGGATAAAGGATAAATTTCATTCACACACACACACACCACACACACACACACACAGAGACAGGGACAGGGACAGACAGACAGACAGATAGAGACAGACAGACAGACAGACGGAGATAGAGACAAAGACAGAGAGGGGGGGGGGGGGGGGGGGGGGGGGGGGGGGGGGGGGCAAAATTCTAATGTGGGGTGCTCTTCTGGCGAGTCTCACCGCCAGTGACATCGAGGTTATCAGTCGATGTACCAGTGATGGAGCCAGTACGTACGACAACACTGTGTGTACTTACGTCATCGATTCAGGTATCAACGTCTCACCTACACCGACTTCTATAAAATGTCCGTGTAACCGCTCTCTGCCATTCACACTTGCCATGGAGAAAGGGAAAACACTGTGCCGGATACAAACTGCCTTGGGCTGCACCAACTCTCTCCGTTTCTGCAACAGGGCATCTGCAACGTTGCCCGTGACTTCAATTTTTGAACCCGTATCCAGTGTTTGAATTCAGCGAAAGGGAGTCTGATTTCAAAGCAACTGATCGACAACTCTTTCCAAACAACCGACATCTTAAAACTTTCGTTGGTACAATTCTTCATTCACGAGCGTTGTACGAAACCCTAAAAGTTTGTTCAGCTTTTGAACAGTTCAGATCTGACCAGTGAACTTTCAACAAGAATGACAGTATTTCTGTTGTGATAATTCCCGTTTGTAACGGAGAGTCCGTAGTATAACATCGTAATATATCATTAAAATCTGAGTTTGCCTTTCTTGCCTGCTAAAACTTGTATTCGCGTGGAAAGTTTACCGTGTTACCGGGGACAATATTCTGTCATCATGTCTGGAAGCCCGAACATCGCCAGACCAAGACCTGTTTCCACGGTACGTTGCTTGTCAATTTTATTGGCGATGTTGTTGTTGTGCCGTGGATGATATTGTTATTTTTGTTGTTGCTGTGACGTATTAATTAAAGCTGCTATTGTTGTGTCGTTTGTTCGATGGCTGCTTTTGTATGATTGTCGTTACAGGGTATAGATCCTGCTGTGGTTGTGTTAATGCGTGCGTGCGTGCAGTGCGCGTGGTGTGTTGGGTGTGTGTGTGTGTGTGTAGTATGTTGTGTGTGTGTGTGTGTGTGTGTGTGTGTGTGTGGTGTGTAGAGAGGAGAGAGAGCGAGAGTTGTGATGTGATGTGGTGTGTGTGTGGGTGTGGGTAGGGGGAAGAAGAGTGGGGTGTGTGTGTGTGTGTGTTGTGTGTGTGTGTTGTGTGGTTGTGTTATTGTTAGTCGTTTCTTTTTTTATCTTATCATACTCAGTACTCTTTCTACAGTTCGTCTTTTTCCCCCGCTTTGTTCCTCTTATTAATCTACTTTATATCCTCTTTCTTCATCCTCCTTGTTCTTCTTTCTCTTTATGTAAAGTATTCATTCATCTTCTTAGAACTTCCGCTTTCAGTTCTATTCAGTCTCAGTTAGTTTATATTCTTACTCTTGTTATCGTTCTTCTTTTTGTGTTAGTCTGCTGGTGTTGTGAAGCTTATATCCTTCTTCTGAGTCTTAATTCTGAGTAGGACTCAGCAGACTGTACTCGTCATCCTCCCTTAAGAGGTTCTGTAGCTTCTGCATCGGTCTTTCATTTTGCTCTCCTCCTTCTCTTTCCTCCTCCTGACTTCTCTTCTTTTCTTCTTATAATGTGCTTCTTCTTTCTTCTGATTCCAACTACCCTATCTTATCCTTTAATATATTAAGGTGTATTCCCTTCTTCCTCTTCCTCTTTCTTCTTTTGCTCCTCCTTCCGCTTCCTCCTCCTCCCTCCTTTTTTTCTTCTTGTTGTGCTTCTTCTTCTTCTTCTTCTTCTTCTTCTTCTCTTCCTTCTTGTCATCCTCGCCTCTCCTCATCCTCCTTTTTCTTTTCCTCCTTTCTTCTTTTTTTTTCTTCTTCTCTGTTTTTATTGTCTTACTGTCTCTCCTCCTCATCCCACTCCTCAGCCTCCTTCTCTACCTCTCCTTCCTCCAACGCTCCGCCGCCTTCCTTTTTTCTTCGTTATCTCTTTTCTCAGTTTTTGTTCTCTTCTTCTTTCCAGTTCTCGTCGTCGCTTCTTCTGTCCTTGTTCTTGTTGCTTGTCTTATTCGTTCTAGTATTATTAACATTCATTGTGGTCTTAATCACCATTGCCACTAAACTGAAATTTCTGTGTGTGATGTTCAGCTGCGGCGAATGTCAGATGATAAGGGGGTGTAAAATATCACGACCGTCTTCTCTCTCTCTCTCTCTCTCTCTCTCTCTCTATCTCTCTCTCTCCTCTCTCTCTCTCTTCACATACACACACACACAACACACGACACAATACACACACACACACAACAAACACACAAACACACGCGCGCGCGCAGCGCGCGAGCACACAAACACACCCACACACAACACAACACACACATTCACGTGCAACATGATGCGCTTTGATTAACTTTTTTTTTTTAGACCACCAGGAGCGGAAAAATAGTTTGTCCTAACATTTCAACACCCCCTCCCCTACCGTCCGATCCCGCTCACCCTCCACCCTCCGCCCCCTCCCAACCCGTTTGCCAATCCGTTCTATTCTACACCGTTCTCCACACCTCTGTCCTTGACCTACAGGAACCGCCCCGCCCGGCGCAGCACGGGAAT
>JADBJO010010815.1:56796-61796 GCA_016801955.1 Conus betulinus | reverse complement strand
AATATCGTAGTAATATTGATTTTATTCTGAAAATCTTCGAATGAATAGGCCTAGTTCTCACAGACGGTAATGAACTACTAGAGAAGAGTTCCCGGGAGAGGGAGTAAATATGCTTGCAAACATGTTTCAACTCTATTCCTTACTCTGGCGCAAGAAGCAAGGAGATTGCGCGGAAGTATTTCTCATATTATATTGAACCTGGCGACAAACATGTCCTAGATTCTCTTTCTCCGTCGGTTTATCCAACCAAGGCATCGAATCGCTGCCGACGACTTTCAAATAAGGCAAGGTGTAGCTGCTAAATACGAATTTCCAATAATGAATATATGCTATTTGCTTCAAGAAAGTGCTGGAAAAAGAGACATTTGCTTATCGTGAGTGATGATTAATTTGGTGTCATGGTTTGTGAAGTTTATACAAGGCGTTACTGAATGCCATCTAACAGTGCTTAAATATGTCCTTTCCTTTCATTTTTCACTGTTACATTCGCATTGGTTTCTTAACTCCCCCACTCCTCTTCCCTCCCTCAGCGAAAAAATCACTAAAATGCTAGATGCACTCATGTCATTTTAAATTTATTCATACTGCTCGCAGGCGCAACACGTGTGTGTGTGTGGTGTGGTGTGTGTGTGTGTGGTGTGTGTGTGTGTGTGTGGTGTGTGTGTGTGTGTGTGTGTGTGTGTGTGCGTGTTTGTGTGCGTGTGGGTGGGGGGGGGGGGGGGGAGTGTGTGTCTGTGTGTTTGTGCGTGCGTGTGTGTGTGTGTGTGTGTGGGTGGTGGGTGGGTGGGTGGGTGTAGGAACAGAGAAAGAAAGACACAGACACAGACAGAAAGACACAGAGACACAGTGATAGAGATGCGTCTGTATGAATCAGGTGAACCTCGTTTTGTTTAGTATCATATCATTTAATTGATAATTTTTTTCATAGGCAAACCCTGTCTTTCTGTGGATCTCAAACATGACGTCATAGTCATTTTTTATATCCCTCAAAACACAAATCTCAGCACACTGATTTCTGTGCAGTCGTTTAGCGTTGCAGGCATGTGCGTCTGATTTACATGTATGCGTGGGTTGACCGGTGTAGGGAGGAAAAAATATCCACCCTCATCTGATTTACCGCTTTCGGATAAATTATGGAGTAAATGTATGAACATTGCGGTTTCTGAAAGACACCGAAATTCGCTTGTTGTATAGCATACTTAAAGTACTCAAGGGCTCTTGAGATACAGTTGTGGAAATTGGTCGTGTGTGTGTAGTAGTAGTAGTAGTAGTAGTAGGTAGTAGTAGTAGTAGTAGTAGTAGTAGTAGTAGTTGTTGTTGTTGTTGTTGTATTGGTGGTGGTAAGTAGTAGTAGTGTTAGTAGTAGTAGTAGTGGTAGTAGTAGTAGTAGAAGTAGTAGTAGTAGTAGTATAGTAGTAGTAGTAGTAGTAGTAGTAGTAGTAGTAGTATAGTAGTAGTAGTGGTGGTGGTGGTGGTAGTAGTAGTAGTTTAATAGTCGTGTGTGTGTTGTGTGTAGTAGTAGTAGTAGTAGTAGTAGTAGTAGTAGTAGTAGTAGTAGTAGTAGTAGTAGACGCAGTAGTAGTAGTAGTAGTAGTAGTAGTTGCTGTTGTTGTCGTTGTTGTTGTGTTGTTGTGTTGTTGTGATAGTAGTACCAGTACTTTCATTTTAACGTCTTTTCACAATATTGTGTGATATGAGAGAGAGAGAGAGAGAGAGAGAGAGAGAGAGAGAGGAGAGAGAGAGAGGCTTGGAGAGAGAGAGAACGTGTGTGTTTACCTTATGTTGCGTGTGTGCGTGCGTGTTTGTATGCGTATGTGCAGGTGCTGGTGTGTACAGATAATCAGACGAGACCGCCAAC
The DNA here is from genome assembly GCA_016801955.1 of Conus betulinus. Classification (NCBI taxonomy): domain Eukaryota; kingdom Metazoa; phylum Mollusca; class Gastropoda; order Neogastropoda; family Conidae; genus Conus; species Conus betulinus. The sequence continues at coordinate 59,938 of JADBJO010010815.1, read as the reverse complement.
ATCATATTAAATACCTAACCGGACTATGTAACAAATAGGAGGTAACTTTGAAGACAAGATCAGAATCAGAAAAAAGCCACCAATCACAGACATGCCTGATAAACATGGGAAGTATGCTCTGAGAGGCACACAATCAAAGAAAAATGACTTCTTGCTATGTTTCTTTCGCCACATATACATTTTGTTGAAGCATTAATATCTAGTCTTTAGAGCATCTGGTTTCAGTTGATAAAAGTTTGAAAACAAACTTTCTGTATATCCTGAATGGGCAGATTTTTGATGGTTTTGAATAATCAATACTAAAAAGTTGACAATGTTGTGTTTTAACATAAGAACTAGGTTCTTCGAACTATTTCTAAATCAGTCTGAAGCCGCTTGTTTTTCCAGTACATTTGATTGCTCTCTTGTAAAGTGAAGAATACATTAAGATGTTGTGGACACATTTCTGTTCTAGTACCTTTTTTTTGCACATCTGTCAGCGAGTTCATTACCTAACATTCTACAACGTGAAGGAATCCAAAAGAAAGCTTTGTCAGTTCCTTTGCATATCAAAAATATGAATTAAATGACAAAAGTCACTTAAAATGAAATTATCTGAATTCGATTTGCAAAACTTTAAGGGTTGTAATACTGACACTGAGTCCACGCAGTACAACACCTGAAAGAGAAAGATTGACTGTGGTAAGTCAATTAGATATGGCAAGGTCCATTATATATGGCTATCATTTCAGCAACGAATATCGATCTGTATTTTCCAGTGAAATATGATGTTTTTAATTTTCAGTGATGGAATGACAAAGCAGACCCAGCTTCTTTATGTTTAGTTACTAAGCCATCTCTAAACACTTTAAGATGGTCGGGATATTTGTTTTCCAAAGGCGTCTTTTGCTGAATATGATCAGACGATGTAAGGTTGATTAGTTTGTTCTCGCAGCAATGTGATCAAGATCGCACTTTGCTCGCTTTTTTCTTTGCCAGCATCTGTATCAGACGTCCTTGGGCAATGATTCAATATTCACATCACTTTCCTTGCATAAATTTGCAGTATAAGAAAGACCGACAGTGGATAATGAGGATATCATTTCTACTGCTCTCTTTGGATATGGGATTCTGGATTTTATGTATAGTTCCTTTTCATCTACACCACCTTCCATGCTGGAACATTTCGTTACATATTTTGGCGACTATGATTTTCCTACTTTCAATTTACTGATAAATATCGATTTTCCTCTATGTTCCAATAGTAGATGCATGCACAGGGACCCCCAGGCATAATTTAAAGGCTTTACTGTCGACACTTTTTTTCAGCTTTTGTAACAAATGTTTTGGAGCACTAAAGAAAAGCCTCTTGAGCATATGATAACTTAGAACGGATCCGTGATAAAGCTAAGCGCTTCAACGTCTGACACCAGTTTTTGTTTCTTCAATATCTTAAGAAACAAAAAAACGCGCGCACACACACACACACACACACACACACACACACACAACACACACACACACACACACACACACACACACACACACTACTAGCAACCAGCGAAACAACATAAATATTCCATTTCCTAAACTACGTCTGGTGAGCAGGTTATCATGCATTTTGTGAGCGCCAGAACGTCGTCAGATACAGCACTTGTTCTATGTAATCAAACCTCCATGGCACCACAGACTGCCAGTGATCTAGCAGAAAATCCAAGCTAAAGCCATGCTCACATCCAGCGTCAAACGAACTTGCTGTGGAGAGAAAATTACAGATGGGTGGATATGTACAACTGAAGTTTGGTATTCATGAGTGTTGGTGACCTGTCACTTTTCTCTCAGGGACTGTAACCACTGCAGGGATTTAGACATTCAACTTAGCGCCCAAAGGAGATTTTGGGTGAAATGACGCATCATTTGTGTTCGTGTTGTGTGTTCTGTGTTATCATTTCTGCCAGGCGATTTGGAGTCTAGCAGCATTTTTTGGGGGGTTATGGTCGTGTATTTATTTCACCATGGAAACAAGAGTTGCCCTGCTTGTTTGTTATTTACTGTTTACTGTTCCCTGCATGCCTCATTTAAGATTTCCATTCGATGATAACTATTATAACAAATAATGACAGTGATAACAATAAAAAATGATACCAAGATGTGAGTAGAAAGAGAGGACTCGGAGGGAAGACTAGATATACCTCAGATAACGATGAGGATCATAATGATGAGCAGGGGGAGGATAAAGTGTAAAACACTTTAACGACAGTGTCGAAGACGAAGAAGAAGAAGAAGATGATGATGATGATGACGATGATAATGAGAATGTTGACGATGATGATGAAACAGCCAGGTTAAACATTATTTACAAAGAGGTAACAGGAAGACGAAGAAGAAATTAAGTGACAGCAGCACTGAAGAAAAGAGCTAAATGCTATTAAAAAAACGAATAATAAACAAACGAAGCTACAACATAATTATCGTATTATATATAAAACTGTATAATTTCCCGGTTTTATTTGAAAATTTAGCGACACAGTTTGTGTATAACGTTGGTTCCAAGCCGACTCATGTTGTCCACTCTACCAGGTTACTCACCACAAGTTTCTCTTGTTTCTGTGGAAACATCCTGTAACACGGATTCCTGTTCCTTACCCCCATCTGCCACTTCCCTCCCTTACGTCACTGGTGGGTCTTCCTGTCTGCTTTACCATGCGACCTTGTCACTTTTGCAGTCTCTCCTCCACCCACGAATCCCTCCCGCACCCCCTTACCTCCACTCCCATCCCCGTCCCTCCTCCGTCCCTGCCCAGGGCTGACAGTGCTTTGTCACCGGGTCTTTATCAGGGCCAGTGCACGGCGCTTTGTCTTCGTCAGTGGCGACGCCCACTTTCAACTTTGGTATCACGGACATCAGCGTGGAGTGTTGTCAGCCCTGTCACAGCAGGGCATCAGGCAATCTCTCTGCCACTCTGTCTTTGTTTCTGTCTCTGTCTGTCCGTCCGTCCGTCCGTCTGTCTGTCTGTCTGTCTGTCTCTCTCTCTCTCTCTCTCTCTCTCTCTCTCTCTCTCTCTCTCTCTCTCTCTCTCTCTCTCTCTCCTACAGACACAGGCACCACACATGCGCGTGCACGCACGCACACACCCATACACACACAGACACACACACACAC
>JADBJO010010815.1:46796-49296 GCA_016801955.1 Conus betulinus | reverse complement strand
CCCGGTTTGTCTTTCTGTCAGTGGAGAGAGAGGTCGATTCTGTCTTGTCATCACAGGAACTGCAGTTGTTACTCGTCGGAAGTGGAACGTATGATACTCTGTGAGTTTTCTTTGTGTAATTTGTCTTTTTGTGTCCGAACTCGAACTGTTGTGTTGTCCAGTTAAGTCGTTATGATGACTTCTTGGTTGAAAGTCAATTTCCTCTTGCCTCTTTTTCTTTTCTTTTCATTGTTTAGTCTTTTCTCCTTTCAAGTGAAAAAAAGCCATTCTTGCCTTAGAGGTCAATGTCTGGGGCGTCAATCTCTTTCTTTGTTTTCGTGGCTTCACTCAGTTTCTTCTCTTTTACAGTTGCACTGATGCTGAATTCTGGGTGAAACTAAAGTTACTTCGTCGTGTTTCATTGATTTGATTGATTGATTCATTCATTCACAAATTTAGTCATTCATTTAATCAATCAATCTTTCATGCATTGAATCAGTTGTGGATAAACGTCAGGTTTGGGCACTACTGGTATCAGCGATTGATTCAAAGAGGAAATAAAAGGTTTTTGAACTAGTAGCGTCAGTAATGAATGACAGAGAGGGGGCTTCAAGCTCTAACACCTGCCACAGACAGTATTAGTTATAGATTAAAACAGGGAACATGAAGTTCGGGCCCTTATCATAATATCCTTTATGCATGAAAATATGGAACATCGGAACTGGGCGCTGATAGTATCACCAATGGATCGTGAGAGGGTTCAGAAGGTTCTGGGTCTAATAGTGTTAACAATGGATTAAGACAACGTCAGGTTTGGGCGCAGGCACAGCTGGCAAAGATTTAGCGAGACAAGATCAGGTTTGGGAAATCATTATAGTCTTAGTTTTAGATTAAAAGAAGGAATGTCAGGTTTGGACATTCATGATATCCGTTACGGAGTAAAAGATGGAATATCAGTTTGGGGTAATGATAATATCAGTGATGGATTAAGAGGGAACATAAGGTTTAGTACTCATTGTATCAACAATGGCTTACAAGACGAAACGTCGCCTTTTGGCACTTACGGTAACAGCAGTGGATTCGTAGAAGAGATATTAATGATGGCACAAGCGCTCATGCTGTCAACAATGGATTAGTAGTAGTGTTGTGATAATAATAATAATAATGAATATAAGATAATAATACTTATTATTACAATTGTTATTATTTTTATCATTATTACGAGTACTTACTTATACAACGCCTATCCTCGGTTTGAGACCACGTTCTAAGCGCTGTGCATTCCACACTGTCGTTTCCTTGTGCACACCGGGCTGCCAGTTGGTAGAGACGACTGGAGGGCTGCCTGATGGGCGCTACATTCAATAATGTCCTGCGTCATCCAATCAGTTTTTCGCTCGTTATTTCATTTATTCTGTCAGTGCATGCTATGTGTATACGTGTCCTTCCCTGCCAACAGCCAAACTGGCCTTCTCTCTCTTCCGAAAATTTGTAATGGGAGTTTGCGTGTGTGCATGATGTTTTGCTGGCGTGCACAGACGGAATCACGGTTTATAGACTCATTCCAAGGACTTTTGGGAAGAGGGATCAAAACCTTTCTAAACTCAAAGGGAAATCCCCTGTACTGAAAGTCTCCAGCGGTAATGCGAACCCATAACCCAACGATCACTAGATCACGAGTCCAGCGCTCAACCGTGTGAGCTTTTTCCGGCCCCTACACAAGGAACAGAATATTTTGCCACTAATAGTATGATCAGTGAATAAAAAGAGACCAAGCGTAATCACTTATGGCAAAACAAGTTGTTAAAAGGGGAAGCATCAGGTGTTGGCACTCAGACTATCAGCAGTTGAAGAGGAGAGCGAGCATAGGATTCTGGCAGTAATATGTGAACTGTGGTAGATTTAAAAGAAGGAATTTAGGTTTTTGCATGCATAAAATCAACAGTGCATTAAGAAGGGGGACATCAGGTTTTGGGTACCACTAGCACCAGCAATCGATTTAAAAGAGAGATCTTCAAGTTTTTGCGCTTACAGTATCAGCACGTAGCAAATTAGGGAACATCAGGCTTGACTCTAACTACAATAAAAGTTAATTTAAGCGGCAACATCAGTGATTCGGTATTGGAATCGTTTAGAACACTTAACATGATAAGGTTGGGGTGTTGTTGTATTATGTAATGTGGTTTGGCTGCAGTGTTTTTGGAGCTAGTGTTGTTTTCGTCCTTTCTCCATTTCTTCCTTTCTTTCTGTCTGTTTTTCCTTCTTTCTTTCTCAGTTTTTTCCTTGAGTGACGTTTCTATGTTTTTTGGTTCTTTCCTTCCTTCTTTCTTTCTTTCTTTCTTAGTCTTTTTCTTATCTTGAGTGACGTTTTTTAGTTTCTGGATGTTTTGGTTCTTTCCTTCTTCTTTTCTTTCTTTCTTTCTTTCTTTGTCTTTTTCTTGTCTTGAGTGACGTTTTCTAGTTTCTAGATGTTTTGGTTCTTTCTTTCTTTCTTTGTTTTCTTTCGTTCTTTTCTTTGTCT
>JADBJO010010815.1:31796-36796 GCA_016801955.1 Conus betulinus | reverse complement strand
CAAGACGCAATGCACTTCGACCTCTTGGGTCTTCTTCAGGCGAAAACAGTTTTTTTTTCTTCATCTTCACTGACCTAAACGTTATTTGTTTTCGCCTGAAGAAGACCCAAGAGGTCGAAATGCATTGCGTCTTGTCCTGTGCTATATTTGTCTGTGTCCTTGGCGGTAACTAACCCCCCTCTCTTTCCTAAATTTTGCTCCATTTTCCGTCCTCAGTCACTCCGTTTTCAAACTTTACTGAGAAATTGGTTATGTGTCCCAAATGTGCGTCATCCGCAAACTGACGTAGCTATGAAATGATGTAATATTTTGATGTACCATGCATGACGCTTTACTGTGTGTGACACATCCACACTTTTCATCAGTTAGGCGATAGTACATTCCACTGGTTCTTGGGGGTTGGTGTTTCGCTCTATTTGATTTTACATTATGATACACTCATAAACCTAGATGGTCTTTTCTAAGCTCTGTTTTACAAAATATATCGATATTCAATGTTTTTTTTCCCCTTGATTCCTTATTCATATTTTCACTTTTGCTGTTAGAAAATCACGTTTGGTGGTTTTAAGATTTTGTTGGAATGAAACATAATAATTGTTACGATATTTGTGTAGAATATCATTTAACATGTCTTTTTATCAGTGTATGAAGGAACAATAGTAAGTTTGAACAATTTCAAAGTCAGCGTCAGTTTTGCAATATTGAAAATATTGCTGAAAATATTGATTACAGATTCACGATCGTTATCATTAGGTGACATGTTCAAACTGCAAATGGCTGGAAAGATCTTAATAGTATTCATTGTTCTACTCAAGTCGGTTAGGATAGCACCTGAAGGTGCTGAAAAATGCCACTGTGATAGATGAAACTCACATTGACCACTGTAACAGGTAAGAAGAATCAATCTCCTGTTCTTTGGTACTCCAACGAGCTGGACACTGAGTCGGAGTAAGGTGGACAAGGGTCTGGGTTCTGATCTATAGTGGAATCGATCCAGACAGACAGAAAAAACGGTCGACTCTGGTAACGAAGTGAAAGTCTTTAACTACAGTAGAAGATGCTCAAAATCAATACTTGATTATCGTGGCAACAGACCTCAAAAGAGAACGTGTCCTTCTCAAACACTTTCACTGTGAGTTTCAATTCTCTCTCTCTGTTCACATCGCTTGCATATCTCTCCATTGTTCATAAATCTCATTCGCTTTCAATTTGAATTTCTCTCTTTTCACATCACTCTCATATTTTCTCCATTTTTCATGGATCTCATTAACTTCCAATTTCATTTTTTGTTCCTTCACATCACTCTAATATTCTGTCCATGGTTCGTAGATCTCATTCACTTTCAGTTTTCAATTCTCTCTCTCTCTCTCCACATCGCGCGCTGGCATCGCAAATTCTCTCCATTATTCGTAGATCTCATTCATTTGCAATTTGAATTTCTCTCTTTTTCACGTCACTCTCATATTTTCTCCATTATTCATAGGTCTCATTAACTTCCAATTTCAGTTCTTTCTCTCCTTCACATCGCTCTCATATTCTCTCCATTGTTCGTAGATCTCATTCACCTTCAGTTTCAGTTCCCTGTCCTTTCACATAGCTCTCATATTCTCTCCACTGTTCGTAGATCTCATTCACCTTCAGTTTCAGTTCCCTGTCCTTTCACATGGCTCTCATATTCTCTCACTTATTTATAGATCTCATTAAACCGAAAGTTGAAAAAAAAGCGGAGCGATTTAGCCAATTACCAATCACGAAATATTCTAGAATGTTCTAGAACTATGACGTAGCACAGCTAATTAAAATCCTCGGGACTGTCTGCAAGGATCGAGCAGCACCATTATTGGTTTACAGCCAATCAAAATGCTTGTAACACTCAAGAAAATACCTGGAAAGTTCTGGTAGTTTCTGCCTTATTCTGGTTCTTCAAAATTGTGGAACTGGTCATTGTTACGGTGGACTTGATCACCTAAACTGGAAATAAACTTGGCAACAGTTGTTCGGTGATGATGCAGAGCATCAAGTCTCTCCGGCACACTCGAGTGTCTTACTTTTGATTGGTCTGTGATATGCTGACCAGAACGAGGCTTGTCGTCGCAGACGCTAGTTTACAAAGATGACATCCGCAATTAGTACATGCATCATTCGGCAGGGAGAAAATAACGTCACATTACACTGAGTGCGCACAAAGCGAAACCCAAGACATACAGACCGATGACGATACAGCAGAATACCAACAGATGAAGGCTAACCTGGTTTTGATTGAGAAGAAGGGAAGTCTTCGGTGAAGAAGGGAGATGTAACCTGACTGACGAATAAAGATGGCAATCTTTGGTTCCAAGAACAAGTTTTGGCGAGTTCCTGTTTGCGTTTGTGTGTGCCTCATGTCAGCAACCGAGCTAGGTGAACGGTGCCGGATCCAGCGTTAGTTTGGGCGTTATGGGCATTGATTGTTTCATCACGGGAGCAAGAACGTTCTTCAATACTTGTTACTTTCTCTTTTAATGATTGGGAAAGAAACATGTTTCATATAGGTCTTAAAAAGGACAATGTTGATATTGTTTTATAAGCGCGCGGCAAGAGTAAAGCTTATTATGTCTATGGATCATTATGGTGACATTGAGTAATAGCGAGCGTAAATGATATGTTTTGATGTGATGGCGCTGTTTGGCATACGCACAAGTGCGCCAACAGCTGTTTCTGTCAGCATGCGTCCTATATTACTTTGAAGTTTTCTTTCTGATTCGCCATTTTCTGCTAATTTAATGTCGCCCACAATATTTATTGATGTATTTACGACATCGGTACCCATCTCGCCTTCAGGAAGGGGGCGTGGACTATGGGCAGACACAGGATGTGGTACTGTATTAAAAATACCAAAATAGGTGTCGCACGCATGAGTTGAATTATATTGGAATGGAATTTCCTGTTATTTTGAAAAAAAAGCTGCTCTGTAGGAAACGTCTGAGAGAGAGAGAGAGAGAGAGAGAGAGAGAGAGAGAGAGAGCGTGCGTGCGTGCGTGCGTGCGTGTGTACATGTGAATCGTAGGATGTGTGTTGGGGGAGGAGGGGGAAGAAGGTGGTACGCGCGCTTGCCTTGTATATATGTCTGTTTTTGTGTGTGGGAGGGAAGAATCGTGACAGAGAAGGAAAATTAGGCTTTGCTGTGGGTCGGTTTCTAATTTTTCGCCTTCAACGGCCACCTGAGGCAAGACAGATTAATTTTACAATGTTTTTCATTTACGTTTCGTCAATCCGTGAGTGGTGTTTTTAAATAGCATTCACAGTTATGTATCACCATCCATACCAGGACAATCGACGTTTATGTCTGTTGTCAATCCGTCAGTAGTGTTTTTAATAGCATTCACAGTGATGCTATCACCATCCATACCAGGACAATCGACGTTTATGTGTGTTGCAGTCCACAGGACATTCCCATACCAAAGCCTGTCCTCTCCTCTGTCTGTCTGTCTGTCTCTGTGTCTCTGTCTCTGTGTCTCCCCCTCCCTCTCTCTCTCTCTCTCTCTCTCTCTCTCTCTCTCTCTCTCTCACAGTGTCTGTCTGTCTCTTTCTCTGTCTCTCTGTCTGTCTGTCTGTCGGTCGGTCTGTCTCTTTCTGTGTGTCCATCTGGCTGGCTGGCTGTCTGTCTGTCTGTCTGTCTCTCTCTCTCTCTCTCTCTCTCTCTCTCTCTCTCTCTCTCTCTGTCCATCTCTCCGTCCGTCAGTCCGTCCGTATGTCCGTCTGTCCCTCCCTCATCATCCCTCTGTCCGTCCGTCCGTCAGTCGGATTTTGCCATCGTTACCTACTAAATTTTTAGTAAGCCGGTTTTGCAAGTTTCATGGACGCTGGCACTGATATTGCCGACGAAAATCCAGTCGTCTGTCACATTATTGATGAGCAGCCTCGTCGGACGCCAAGGATAAAACACCAGCCCTGTTCGGACACCACAGACAGAACATTTCGCCTCGTTCCCAGAGCACTGACTACACAATTCTCCATAGGGTCTTGGGAAAGGAACAGCCCGGATTCGGCAATACAGAGGAAACAGTCTCCTGGTTTGACAAGACATGTGCAAAAAACGTATCTAGTTCGACACAAGACAGGTAAAACGGATCCCCCACTTTAGAGATACGGACGAAACAGTTCTCCGCTTCGACGGCCTGAATGAAATCGTTCCTCCGGTGTGACAATACAGACATAATTCCCTCGGTTGGACAAGGGGCAGAACAGTTATCCCAGTTCGACAGCACGAACAAACTGGTCCTGATGAGACAATGCAAGTAAACCTCTCGCTTACCAAGACAGGCAATATACGGTTCTCCGGTTTGATGGTACGGAAATAACAATTCCCCAACACTGTTAACAGAACGGGAAAGAAAGAAAAACAGTACTGCAGTTTCTTAACACAAAGATTCTCCAAATCGAGAGGACAGACCAAACACTTGCTCGGTTTGACAGCACGGATGAAGCAGGGCAACAATTCAGTAATGCAAACCAAGCTTCTCCACTTCCACAAGACGCAAAATAGATCACCAGTTGTACAGTCCCGACAAAACGACAATACAGAGAAGCTTCCCTGATCTGAGAACACAGAACTGCTCACCTGCTTTGACCGCACGGACACTACAGTTCTCTGGCTTGACCATACAGGCAAACCTTCCCTTTGTTTGACCGGCCAGACAGGAAAATTCACCATGAGTGACGGCATGGACAAAACATAACAGCATTTAACAACACAGACTGAACGATTTCGCCATACTGACCAGACAGACTCAACAATTCCCTCCTGTTTGACGAAACGGATAAAACAGTTTGTGCTCTTTGACGGCACTGGCAAAAAAAGACTTACCTGGTTTAATTAAGAACGCAGACCAAACAGTTCTAGGTTTGACAAAGCAGACAAATTATTCCCCATGTTTGAGGCACATCCAAAACACGAAATCCTTGCTCTCGGAATAATCCACGGAGAAATTAGCTACCTGGGAAGTTGCATAAAAACAAAA
>JADBJO010010815.1:10000-25000 GCA_016801955.1 Conus betulinus | reverse complement strand
GAAGATCCACCAGTGTGTCTCATCACTTGGTTTAAGGAGGAAGGAAATGCAACCTGGGCAGGTACTTTGAATTCTTGCTGCACCATTACCTCCCCTGGCCTTTACTTGGGTGGAAACGAACTGTATGGGGAACAGACATGGAAAAAAAAACAAAAAAAAAAAAAAAAAAAAGAAACCCCTGAAAACAACAACTACTACATGTATAACTGAATTGGCGCTAGCGACAACCTGCACATGTAGTCGAAAAGCAGAGGGGAAGCAACTGCATAAGAAATGTATCTGGGAGGTTATTCAGATAGGTCACAATTCTAACCTTTCAGTACAGAGGGGAAGCACTGCACACAAGAAATGTACCTGGGAGGTTATTCAAATGGATGATAATTGTAACCTTTCAGTACTTTGCTTCTAGTGTTTTGAACAGTTACATAATATGCAAAGGTGTTTGATGCACTATGCAAGGTGAACAGTTACGTAATATGCCAAAGGTGGTTTGATGCACTACATAAGGTAGAGTCCAGAAGGTTGTCAAAAGAGATCTCTATTCTGATCTTTCGGTTGTCTGTTCTTGACATTGTGAGCATGTTTATACTGAATATAACTTGAGAGGTTTGAAGAACTGGATTCAGTATTGTAAACAGGTTCATGTTTATTTATATCTTGAGTGGTCAGATGAACTAGGTTCAGTACTGTGAACAGGTTCATGTTTATTTATATCTTGAGTGGTCAGATGAACTAGATTCAGTATCGTAAACAGGTTCATGTTTATTTATATCTTGAGTGGTCAGATGAACTAGATTCAGTGTCATAAACAGGTTCATGTTTATTTATAACTCGAGTAGTAGTCAGATGAACTAGGTTCAGTATTATAAACAGGTTCGTGTTTATTTATATTTGAGTGCTGGGATGAACTAGATCCAGTATTGTAATCAGGTTTATACTGTTTATGTCTTAAGTGGCTCGATGAACAGGGCTCAGTGTTGTGAACAGGTTTACATTATTTACTTCTTGAGTGGCTCGATGACACAGGCTCAGTGTTGTGAACAGGTTTACATTATTTACATCTGAGTGGCTTGATGAACAAGACTCAGTATCGTGAACAGGTTGACATTATTTATATCTTGAGTGGCTGGATGCTGTAGATTACATCTTGAGTGGCTCGATGCTGCAGATTACATCTTGAGTGGCTGGATGCTGTAGATTACATCTTGAGTGGCTGGATGCTGCAGATTACATCTTGAGTGGCTGGATGCTGTAGATTACATCTTGAGTGGCTCGATGCTGTAGATTTGTGTTATCCAGGCTTTCAGCGTACACCGTCCCTCTGAATGTTGAACATCTGACCCCCTGGACTACTGTCGTCTGCAGGACAGAAAGCATTGTCGGTAGCAGACAGCAGAGAGGTATCGGGAATCACACATGCTTTGAACCGGCAGGGCATGGGCTCAAGTTGCTGGATCCAGGTGGGCTGGGGGAATGAAGTTGACATGTGGTGCAGTCATCAGTGAGCAGAACTGCTGTCAGGGAGGTGTTGTGTGTGAACACCAGGGGGCGGGCACCTGGCTGGACAATGACCTTTGACCCCGCTGATGGGCTGCTGTCGTGTGTGCGGGGCGGAGTGCAGCGTGAGAGACCAGCGAGTGTTGCCGGCTGAACTTCGTCACCTGACCAATGTTATGTAACGTTGATGTGTGCAAGGGAGGTAACTTTGATATGTGCAAGGGAAGTAACTAGGATGTTTTTCCGGGAGTGCAGCATAAGAGACCAGGATGTTTTGCAGGCAGACCTTCTTTACCTGACCAAAGTTATGAGCTTTGATGTGTGCAAGGGAGGTAACTTTGACCTCTCAAGGGAGTGAAGCATGAGAGACCAGAGAGTGTTACAGGCAGAACTTCTTTACCTGACTGAAGTTACGTAACTTTGATGTGTGTAAGGGAGGTTACTTTGATGTGTGCAAGGGAGCTAACTTGGATGTGTGTGTAAGGGAGGTTACTTTGATGTGTGTGCAAGGGAGGTAACTTTGATGTTGTGTGTAAGGGAGGTTACTTTGATGTGTGTATAAGGGAGGTTACTTTGATGTGTGTGTAAGGGAGGTTACTTTGATGTGTGTGTAAGGGAGATTACTTTGATGTGTGTGTAAGGGAGGTTACTTTGGAGTGTGCAGGGAGAGTGTCAGAGAGACCAGCATGCATTGCAGGCAGCACTTTACCTGACCAAAGTTACATCACGTCGATGTGTATATAAGGGCAGTAACTCTGATGTGTGCAGGGGAGTGCAGCATGAAAGACGAGCGCGTGTTACAGGCAGTGCATTACCTGACCAAAGTTCCGGAGCATACTTGGGGATTGGACACCCTGCCCGACTTCCGGAACTGGAGCAACGTGGCTTTCCAGAAGGCGCGATCTGGTGAGAACATTGGTTCTGACTCCCATTTCCCAAATAGTTCTTTGAATGAGACTTTAAACCGAGGTTCCGCGTGTGAACGCATGCATGATAGCTTGCGCACAGGTAAAATCCCATCACCAGCTTTCGGAAGAGGCCAGTTTGGCCGTTGGTATGGATGACACATTACATGTAGCATGCACCCTGCATGAGAAATTGAAAAAAAAAATGAAGGAAATAAGGAAACTGAGAGGACGATATTGACTGGATAACTCAGGAAACGCCTGAATGAAGTGCCGGCAGGCAGCTCTTCAGTCGGCTCTACCCAGGTAGGCAGCACGTTGTGTAAATGAGAATGCGGATTGTAAAGTGCTACAGCTTTAGTCTCTGGCCAGGGAAAGGCGCAGTACAAGTACTCTTGATAATAATGTTTGACCAGTTAATTCACGATGATATTGTTTGTTAAAAAACTTTATCTGTAAAAGTCGTGAGTTGAAACTTTATCCTTGAAACAAGTCCGCTAAAACTTTATCCGTAAAACTAGTGTTTTAAAACTTTGTCCTTTAAACTAGAGTATTTAAACTTTATCCATAAAACTAGTGTTTTAAAAAATTTTGTCTTTGAAACTAGTGTTTTTTTTTTTTTTTCCTAGTGCTTTAGTGCTTTGTCCCTTAAACTAGTGTGTTAAAAACTTTATCTGTAAAACTAGTGTGTTAAACTTTATGGATAGACTCAGCATGTTAAAATTAATCCATGATATTAGTGGTTGAACCTTTATCCATAAACCAATGTGTTAAAAGTTTATCCACAAAGTAGCGTGTAAAACTTTGTCCTGAAAAACTAGTGTGCTAGATAAGTAAAAAGTAGTGTGCTAGACTTTATCTTTAAAACTGCTGTTGAGAATTTGATTCATAAATGTAGTGTGCAGAGCTTTGTAAATTCATTGTGTTAAAAATTTATATCTAACTCCTTAAAACTTTATCTGTAAATTCAGTATGTTAAGATTTGTCCATGGATGGTGTGTGTTGGAACTTCATCCACAAATTTGATATGCAAAAATATTATCTATAAATTTACTGGTCGGTGTGAAGGTCATCTAGTGTGAAGGTCAGTGTGAAGGTCATCCCGGTGTGGAGGTCAGTGTGAAGGTCATCCAGTGTGGAGCTCAGTGTGAAGGTCCACAGGTCAGTGTGTGAAGGTCATCCAGTGTGAAGGTCAGCTGTGTAATATCCCTGTCTGATTTTTTGGCTATGTTACGCTCCCATTGGATCCCACATCCCTGCCCTGTGGGAGGCTGTCTGGCACTCCCATTGGATCCCACATCCCTGCCCTGTGTGAGGCTGTCTGACACTCCCATTGGATCCCACATCCCTGCCCTGTGTGAGGCTGTCTGACACTCCCATTGGATCCCACATCCCTGCCCTGTGTGAGGCTGTCTGAGGCTGATCTGGCACTACCATTGGAGCTGTCTGACACCCCCAGATCCCTGCCCTGTGGGAGGCTGTCTGGCACTCCCTTGGATCCCACATCCCCCTGCCCTGTGGGAGGCTGTCTGGCACTCCCATTGGATCCCACATCCCTGCCCTGTGGGAGGCTGTCTGGGCACTACCATGTCATCCCCACATTTCTGTCCCCATTTTGGGTTATAGCACACTCCTATTTTGTGCCACTGCATATTCCATTTGAGGCTAATCAACACTCCCATCTTTATCCCATATACCTGTCCCATTTTAGGTTACATTCTGCTCCCATTTTCAGCCCTTATCCTCGTACCGTTTTGAATCTGCATCTCTCCAGTCAGTATGTGCACCAGCCGCGTGATGGGCTAATGCTGTAGGTCAGACATCTTGTAAGCCGTAGCCACGAGACCCTCTTTGTAGATTCTCTCGTCTTAGTTGTTTCATTCGTTTATCCATCAGCTTAAAATCATGCGCAGGGTGGTTTAGAGAAAAAACTTAGCAGATGTGGTGAACAACTTAGCGGATGTGGTGTTGCGTAAGGGGGACTAGTCGCCCGCAGTGACGCCTCCTTGATCAGGACTGAAACTGAAACTGAAACTGAAACTCCAGTATGTCTAGCTCCAGACTATGCTGAGTTGGTCGCACTTCGGACCTGGGCAGGTCAGGTTTGGGTTGTTTTGCTTTTTTTTTCTTTCTTTTTTTTTAATCATGCAAATTACTGCATGGACCACCTTGTCCACGTCTCCTGCAGTGTGGGTGTACAGACTGTGGGGTCACCAGTGGATCTTGGGACATGCAGCCAAGGCTACAGGAACTGTGAGGCAAGCTGGATGGAGCAGCGGCAGTTTGTCGACCTGGCTGTGTGAGCAGCCTGGGCTCCCACCCCGTGGTGAAGACTCTGACCCAGTCCGCCCGACGTGACTGCCCCCTGATGAAACTCCCCGACCTCTCCGGTCAGTGTGTCCGGGGCTGGGACAGCCAGTTGGTCTTTGTTTGTGGGTGTTGCAGCTTGTTGTTTGTGGTGTACAGTGGTGTTACACTCTTCCAGTGTCTTGCTGGGCTAAGCATGGTGCTCAGCAAGTTGTTTGTGGTGTTACACTGTTGTTTGTGGTGTTACACTGTTGTTTGTGGTGTTACACACATCTGGGTCTTGCTGGCTAGCCCACTGTTTGTTTGTGGTGTTACACTATTGTTTGTGGTGGTGGCAGTTTGTGTTTGTGGTGTTACACTATTGTTTGTGGTGTTACACACATCTGGTGTCTTGCTGGCTAAACATTGTTTGTTTGTGGTGTTACACTATTCTTTGTGGTGTTACACTGTTGTTTTTGTGGTGTTACACACATCTGGTGTCTTGCTGGCTTAGCATTGGTTTGTGGTGTTGTGGTGTTACACTATTGTTTGTGGTGTTACTGTGGTGGTTATACACATTGGTTGTCATCCTGCCTAGGCATTGTTTGTCTGTGGTGTTACACTATTGTTTGTGGTGTTACACTATTGTTTGTGGTCTTACAAACATCTGCTGTCTTGCTGGCTAAGCATTGGTTTGTTTGTGGTGTTACACTTTTGTTTGCGGTGTTACAGCGGTGTCATACTCATCCATTGTCATCCTGCCTAAGCATTGTTTGTGGTTTTACACATACTCCAGTGTGTCGCTGCTGGCTAATCATTGATTGTTTGTGGTCTTACACTATTGTTTGTGATGTTACAGTGGTGTTATACACATCCAGTATCATGCTGCCTAAGCATTGTTTGTTTGTGGTGTTACACATGTTCAATGTCGCACTGTGGTCCATTTCAGACCATGTTCAATGTCACACTGTGATCCATTTCAGACCATGTTCAATGTCACACTGTGATCCATTTCAGACCATGTTCAGTGTCACATTATGACCTATTTCAGACCATGCTCAATGTCACACTATGACCCATTTCAGACCATGCTCAATGTCACACTATGACCCATTTCAGACAGTGTTGAATGTCGCACTATGCTCCATTTCAGACAATGTTGAATGTCACACCATGATCCTTTTTCAGACCATGGTCAGTGTCACACTACGGCCCATTTCAGACAATGTTGATTGTCATACTATGACCCATTTCAGACCATAGTCAATGACACACTATGCTCCATTTCAGACTATGTTCAGGTCACGTCCATATCAGCCCAGCAAGCGTGTTCCAGTGGCATTATTCTTCAGTTCTCTGGCGATGGCTCTCTGGTGAAGCTCTACGACCCCTTCAACAAGGTGAGTTCATTGGGAGAAAAGAAATGAAAGTTTCACTTAAGTCTTTTTTTTTTTTTTGTCTCGACAGAGTTTTGTTTTGGTGTGCTTGTAGAGTGTTTTGTAAGGCAGTGTAACTGACTTTTTGCTGCGTTTTTGTTGCAGCAAAATGTCTACTGTGTGCAGGTGTCTTTTAGAGTTGTTCTGTAAAGCTCTTTGATAGACTTTGTGCTGGGTTTTTGTTGCGGCAAAATGTCTATTGTATGCAGGTGTCTTTTAGAGTTGTTCTGTAAAGCTCTTTGATAGACTTTGTGCTGGGTTTTTGTTGCCGCAAAATGTCTGTTGTGTGCAGGTGTCTTTTAGAGTTGTTCTGTAAAGCTCTTTGGTAGACTTTGTGTTGGGTTTTTGTTGCGTTGGCAAAATGTCTATTGTATGCAGGTGTCTTTTATTCACTGACGTCTTCCTATAAGGATTATTCAATCTAAATGAGTCTCTAGTTGAAAATGGTTCAGATGTTAGCGAGTAATTGCATGTGATGGATTGTAGTGACTCTGTGCTGTAGTCGAGCATAACCCTGACATGTTTGGTGATCTGCATTTTTGGTTACATTTGCAGCAAACAGCTGACATGTTTTGTTTTTTGGTTTTGTTGTTTTTGTTGTTGTTGTTGTTGTTTTGTGTGTTGTTTGTTTGTTTTTTTTTTTTTTTTTTTTTTACATTTTTGTACCAAAGTTGTGGGTTTCAAAGAAATGTGAAACTGAAACATCGGAGGAAAAAAACATCAGTGGGGGAATAGCGAGGAATGTGGAGGTTGGGGGCTGGGGGGCTATGAGACAGTGGGGGAATAGCAAGAATGTGGACGTTGGAGGATTGGGGGCTATGAGACAAAAAAAAAGAAAAGCGACAGAAAAAGCCATGGGTGTGCTGGTTGCGGCTGTGGAAGCGCTAGCGGATGACACCGATGCCACAAGATCTGGCAGAACGTTCTTGGCAACAGTGGGCAGGGGTCATGCTGTGGGTCCACTTTGAGGCAGAGTGAGGTGACTTTCTGGCACTGTGCATCCACAAGACACTGTTGAAATGAAAGAGATGGACAGCAACAGATGCTGCGGAAGTGAAAGAGATAGACAACAACAGATGCTGCGGAAGTGAAGTGAAAGAGATGGACAACAGCAGATGGTGCGGAAGTGAAAAAGAGATGGACAACAGCAGATGGTGCGGAAGAGATGGACAACAGCAGATGGTGCGGACGTGAAAGAGATGGACAACAGCAGATGGTGCGGAAGTGAAAAAGAGATGGTCAACAGCAGATGCTGCGGAAGTGAAAGAGATAGACAACAGCAGATGCTGCGGAAGTGAAAGAGATAGACAACAGCAGATGCTGCAGAAGTGAAAGAGAGGGACAACAACAGATGCTGCGGAAGTGAAAGAGAGGGACGGAACAGATGCTGTGGAAGTGACCGAGATGGACAACAGCAGATGCTGCAGAAATGGGGCGGCGGAGCAGTGTCTCCTCAGGTGGGCTGCCTCACAGCGACTTGATCATGATCGCTGCTTGTGAATTGCCAGTGCTGGGGTGTGGGCAGCACAAACCGCGGTGTGGCTTTAATCTGGGATCCACAGTGACAGGTCTGGGAGTGACAGCACTGAGGCGATAGGAAGATGAGAGAAAAAAAAAAAAGAAATAAATACAAAAACCACCAAACTTCCAAACTGTATTTGTTTGTGTTTGTAGTTTTTGACACTAAGGGGACATGAAAGTGAGATGGAAAAAAAAAAAATCAACAACAAAGCCCAGAGAAAGATTTGCCGACAAAACCCACCAACCTTTGGAACTGTTTATATATTTTTTTTCTTTGTTTAGGTAGTTTTAGGCATTTCTGATCTGGATATTTATTGTTAGCTTAGGAAAGGTCTCCCTTTGCTTCATTGATCTCATTTTCGTGGTGCATACAAATTAAGATCCTCAATGAGAGGCCTGGGAGTGACAGCATTGACGGGACAACAAAATCAACTCTAAAAACCACCAAACTTTCAAGTGTATTTGTGTTTTGCAGTTTTTGCCACTGAATGGACAGGAAGTTGAGAGAGAGCGAAGAAAAATCAACTAAAAACCACCACCAAACTTCCTAACTGTATTTGTGTGTTTTTGTAGCTTTTGCCACTGAGGGGACATGGAGGTGAAATCGACAACAAAACCTACTAAACTTTGGCAGTATTTTTTTTTTTTTTTTTTTTTTTTTTTTTTTTTTAATTTACATATAGTTTCAGGCTTCTTAGAGTTCCCAACTTAGAACAGGTGTCTTGTTAGCAGTGGAGTAAGACACCTGTCTATAAAGACATGCCTTGAGATGCCCACCCGTCCAAAAGTTGCGGGTTCGAATCCTGGCAGTGCCAGAAAAACAAAAAAAAAGATGCATTGCGTAGAAGGGCGTCTGAGAGTCATGACCTGATTGCGGCCCGGCCCCCTTAGAGTGTAAGGAGTTCAGGGCCGAAACACTTGTCTGAGCGGGGTTTCTTCTCTGACGACCTTCTGCTGTCACACGCTCTCCCCGAAGTTTCTTCCTAATTGGCATTTGGTCTGAATATTTTGTTGTCAGCTTAGGAAAGGTCACCTGAAGTTAGGAAAGGTCACCCGAGGTTAGGAAAGGTCACCCGAGGTTAGGAAAGGTCACCTGGCCTTAGGAAAGGTCATCCGTGCTTCATTTATCCCACTTTCTTGGTGCCTTCAAAATCAAGAAAGACGGTACCAAGTGTACGTTTTTCTGTGTGCACGTGTGTGGGCACATGCATGATCTGCTCCTCCCTCCGTCGTTTGTTCGCAGGTGAACTGGGCCTCGAAGCAGAGCCCCATGGGACAGATTCTGTACAACACGTACAACGAAAGCGACTACGACTACATGTCCAAGCTGTACAATTACAAGCGCGGCCAAGGGGCAGGCTTCCACAAGATTAATTCCACCCTGAACGCTCACCCACAGTCCCACCTTTGGCCTTACACACTTCAGGGGCTGTACAGGCGGAGAGGTGATGATTGGTCCATTGTCGTTGGCTTGCTTCCTGTCAGTTCTGTTCATGTTGTTCATGTTGTTGACGACCCCTGCCTGTCACTAGGGGCCCTGTCAGGGTTGTCTGGGGTCAAGTCACACACCAGTCGAAATGTGTCGCCTTAAGAGGAAAAGCGGTTAGTTTGAAGACTAACGTGCAGTAAGATGAATTGCCAAGACAACTGTAGAGAGGTATAGAGGAAAAAGGTGTCAGTATGGAGATTATTACAGCAGGATCTCAGCTACATGCAAATAGAATTGAACAACATGGAGAGAGAGCAGTGTTAGTCTGGAGATTATTACAGCAAGATCTCAGCTACATGTAAATAGAATTGTAGAATGTGGAGATGACTAGGTGTTTTTTTTGGAGATTATTACAGCAAGATTTCGATTACATGCAAATAGAACTGTAGAAGAACGTGTAGAGGAGCAGGTTTTAGTTTGGAGGTTATTACAGCAAGATCTCAGTTACATGCAAATAGAACTGTATATCATATAGAGGAAAAGGTATTAGTTTGGAGATTACTACAACAAGATCTCAGCTACATGCAAATAGAACCGCAGAACATATACAAAAAAAGGTTTTAGTTTGGAGATTATTACAGCTGGATCTCAGCTACATGCAACTAGAATTGTGGATGTGCTCAAAAAGAGAGTAGGTGTTAGTTTGGAGATTATTACAGCGAGATTTCAATCACATGCAAATAGAACTATAGAACATGTAGAGGAAAATCTGCTAGTTTGGAGATTATTACAGCAAAGTTTCAATTAAATGCCAAGAGAACTGTTAAACGTACAGAGGAAAAGGTGTTAGTTTAGAGTTTAGAGATTATAGCCCTGGCCATACGACCTTTCAACACCTTACTGACAGCCACTACCGTCCTGCTTTTTTTTTTTTTTTTTTTTTTTTTTTTTTTTTTTTTTTTTTTCTTTCTGTGTACCCAACAAAGGGGAGTGGAGTTTTTGTGTTTTTTGGGCCCCTGCCATTAAGGCAGCCATACTCCAACTTTGGAGAAGGTGCATGCTATGTGTAACATGTCCATCCATTCCAACAGCCAAACTGGCCTTCTGTTCGGAAAAATGGTGATGTGTGCAAGATGTTTTGTGTGTGTTCACACATGGAACCTCGGTTTATAGTCTCATTCAAAGGACTGTATGGGGAATGGAGTCAGAACCAGTGGTAACTCTGAGGGAAAGATCCCCCTGTACTGAAACGGCAGAGAGATTCGAACTCGCAGCCCCCAGGATCACCACGAGTACAAGAGTCTGGCACTCTACCACTGAGCTGTTCGGTCCCCAGCCATCCTGCTTGATTTCCTGGTCTCAGTTGCAAAGTGAGGTGACTGCAGGCAGAGATCTAAACAAATTTTAAAAGTATTATTATGACTCCACGAATAACATGGACAAACGAATCACAAGACAAAACATGATGCGTTTCGACCCTCGAAGGTCTTCTTCAGGCAAGATAACAACTCTCAGGACAATGAAAATGCAGAACGCCCATCTCGCGGTGAATTCGACAGTATAAGATAAATGACTGCCCGTTCTTCATTTTTGTTGTCCTGAGTGGTGTTGCCTGAAGATCTCTGATCTTCTCATATTCGGCACAAGATGGGCGTTGAACGCATTCAACACGCCATCATGCGCCGAATATGAGAAGATAAGTGATTGCTCGTTCTTTGTTTTCATTGTCCTGAACATTATTCATCTTGCCTGAAGAAGATCTGAGGGGTCGAAACGTGTGTGTGTTGTGTGTTGTAACTTTCTTTGTCCTTGTTTTTTGGTGGACTCACTGAGAATTATTCTGAAAATTTGTTTCAGTTTCTACCTGTAGTCACCTCCCTTTGAAACTCCCTTGCTCTTAATGTAAGGAAACAACACACACCCATGTGGTGGCTGGGGTCAGAAAATGTAAGGAAACAAACGGGCCATGTGGTGACTGGGGTCAGAAAATGTAGAGGAAACAACGGGCCATGTGGTTCTAAGGAAAAGGGGTCAACGTTAGGAAACACTGGGCCATGTGGTGGCTGGGGTCAATGTAAGGAAACAACGGGCCATGTGGTGGCTGGGGTCAGAAAATGTAAGGAAGATTTCGGCCATGTGGTGGCTGGAACTCAGTCAATGTAAGGAAACAACGGGCCATGTGTTTGGCTGGGGTCAATGTCTCAGGAACAACGGGCCATGTGGTGCTGGGGTAGCAATGTAAGGAAAACAACGGGCCATGTGGTGCTGGGGTCAGAAAATGTAAGGAAACAACGGGCCATGTGGTGGGTGGGGTCAATGTAAGGAAACAACAGGCATGTGGTGGCTGGGGTCAGTGTAAGGAAACAACGGGCCATGTGGTGCTGGGTCAATGTAAGGAAACAACGGCCATGTGGTGGCTGGGGAACATGTAAGGAAAACGGGCCATGTGGTGCTGGGGTCAGAAAATGTAAGGAAACAAGGGCCATGTGGTGGCTGGGGTCAATGTAAGGAAACAACGGGCCATGTGGTGGCTGGCCTGTCAGAAAATGTAAGGAAACAACGGGCCATGTGGTGGCTGGGGTCAATGTAAGGAAACAACGGGCCATGTGGTGGCTGGGGTCAATGTAAAGGAAACAACGGGCCATGTGGTGCTGGGGTCAATGTAAGGAAACAACGGGCCATGTGGTGCTGGGTCAGAAATGTAAGGAAACAACGGGCCATGTGGTGGCTGGGGTCAATGTAAGGAAACACTGGGCCATGTGGTGGCTGGGGTCAATGTAAGGAAACAACGGGCCATGTGGTGGCTGGGGTCATTGTCTCATTCAAAGGCCATGTGGTGGCTGGGGTCAATGTAAGGAAACAACGATCCCATGTGGTGGCTGGGGTCAGAAAATGTAAGGAAACAACCCCATGTGGTGCTGGGGTCAGAAAATGTAAGGAAACAACGGGCCATGTGGTGGCTGGGGTCAGAAAATGTGAAAGGAAACAACGGGCCATGTGAGGTGACTGGGGTCAATGTAAGGAAACAACGGGCCATGTGGTGCTGGGGTCAGAAAAGTAAGGAAACAACGGGCCATGTGGTGGCTGGGGGTCAATGTAAGGAAACAACAGGCCATGTGGTGGCTGGGTGAAAATGTAAGAAAGCGGGCCATGTGGTGCTGGGGTCAATGTAAGGAAACAACTGGGCCATTTTGTTGGCTGGGGTCAATGTAAGGAAACAACGGGCCATGTGGTGCTGATGGTCGTTGAAAATGTAAGGAAACAATGGGCCATGTGGTGGCTGGGGTTGCTCGTTCTAAGGAAACAACGGGCCATGTGGTGGCTGGGGTCAGAAATGAGGGGAAACAACGGGCCATGTGGTGGCTGGGGTCCTTGTTTTGGGTGGAAACACTGGGCCATGTTCTGAAAATTGGGGTCAATGTAGGGAAAGTCACGGGCCATGTGGTGCTGGGGTCTTAATGTAGGAAACAACGGGCCATGTGGTGGCTGGGTCAGAAAATGTAAGGAAACAACGGCCATGTGGTGGCTGGGGTCAATGTAAGGAACACAACGGGCCATGTGGTGGCTGGGGTCAATGTAAGGAAACAACGGGCCATGGTGGCTGGGGTCAATGTAAGGAAACAACGGGCCATGTGGTGGCTGGGGTCAATGTAAGGAAACAACGGGCCATGTGGTGGGCTGGGGTCAATGTAAGGAAACAACGGGCCATGTGGTGCTGGGGTCAATGTAAGGAAACAACGGGCCATGTGGTGGGGTCAATGTGGGGGTCAATGTAAGGAAACAACGGGCCATGTGGTGGCTGGGGTCGGAAGTGTTTATGTGAAAGCATGTGGATCTTTCAACAGTGTCTGCTGTGTTGTATAAAGAAAGCTGGCTTTTTTTTTTTCTTTTTTTTTTTTTTTTTTTTTTTTTCATTTCATTTTTCTTTTTTGTCACAGGCAGCTCCGTCTGTGACTTCATTGTGAAGGCGGGTCCCTCAGACAAGACAGCTGTCACTCAGTACGGAGCTCCGCCCCTGTTCTATGTTCAGTACAAGTCAGCCAATGGCAGAGGGGGAGTGAAAGGAGGGGTGTGTTCATGCTGAAACTTGTGAGACTTGGATCGCACAGAATTTGCAATGTGTGTGTGTGTGTGTGTGTGTGTGTGTGTGTGTTGGGGGTGGGGGGTCTATAAGCCTGTGTGTGTGTGTGTGTGTGTGTGTGTGTGTTGTTCTTCAGTTTAACGTCTTCCCTCTAAAAGTGATACCAGACAATGTGAGTGTGTGCGCACGCATGCATGTGTGTGTGGTGGTGTGTGTGTGTGTGTGTCTGTGTGAACATGTGCATGCCTGTATGATTCAATCACAATAACAAATAAGCAACCCCACCCCACCCCCCCCCCCACCCGCACCTCGGGAAAACATTATTTTAAGTGAAAAAAAAAAAATCCAATTGCACAATATGTAAACGTGTGTGTGTGTGTGTGTGTGTGTGTGTGTGTGTGTGTGTGTGTGTGTGTGTGTGTAATCAACAAGGGCTGTCATTGCAAGGCTGTGTGCCTGCAGCACTTGTGTGTTCATTTGCATACATGTGTAAGTTTATTCAACTGCATCCATGCAAATGTTTGGGTGTTTGGGTACCTGTAAATTGCCGGAATGCCGAGTTCCTGCATTAGAATGGATGGATGGATTCCTGCGATTCTTCCACTTTCAAGGAAACAAAACAGAAAAAATCCAAGAGAGTTGCAGCAATTCTTCGCTGCCCGGAAATACAACTGCCGCAAGTCTGAAAATCGAATTCTACAGAAGATGAAAAAAAAAAAAAAAACAACCCCCCCAAAAAAAAAAACCACCAACAAAAAACCTGATTATTTATCTCCACAAGATACACTGCGAGCAGAGTTACAGTACAAGTACTTTGATGACAGTATGTTTATTTTTAGGATAATGTGATTAGGACTTGGCTACGTTATGCCCCTTAGCCCGCTCATATGGTATACCAAAAATCTCAAAAATGCAAAAAATTCAAGTCATGGCAATGGTATTGTGAAACAGATAATCCCTCCTTCCTACAATCCAAAGTACACAGGTTTTCTTTGGTTTGAATAACTGTTTATTCAAAAAACAAATGAATAGAATGCCTTCACATTTATCTGGACAAATGAGCAGCAACAACAACTCCTAGGCTTATCCTGTGCCCCCGTTTAACATGCAACAATGTAATGGCGGTTACATTTACCGTTTACTAAACATTTCACCATGTTGTTGGGATTTTTTGGAAAAAAACATAAAAAAAAGAAACAACAGAAGACAAAAAAAGAAAACAGAATGATATGAAAATGGGAGAAAGGGAGAAGAAGCAACAATCATGTCATCGACGAGAATATGCAGTGACCACTTTACAGACAACAGAGAGAATTTCAGTGAAAAAAAAAACGTAAAGTAATCTAAGGTAAAAACCATGGTTTCCATAAATAATTATAATTGTGTTGAAGTCATACCAGGCAGTTCAATTTAGATTTTTTTTTTTTATACTTCTTTCCCCCACTTTTCTTGTTTTCTTATATGTTGTGGACGTTACGTGGGTTCAAAACCCGAAATCTCTTTCCCTCCAAGAAATGGTTTATCTGTCGACAAGTCATTGAGGAGATGCTTGGGTCAGTGTTGTGTTTTCTTTTTTCTTTTCTTTTTTTTTCCCTTCTCTAGGGAATTTTCCTAATGAAAAATAGTGTGTGATTAGTCTCTTTAAGGTGTAGGTTGAGATGTATTTGATTCTTTTGATGCGTTTGTTGTGTTCCCCTTAAAGTACAGAAGACCAGTAGGAGATGTGGTTGCTGGATTGTTGTACTTGTTACAGTTGTTGTTGTTACAGTTTGTTGGTGGGTGGTGGTGGTGGTGGTGGTGGTGGTTCATACTGAAGTTGTCAGTTTTGAAAAAAAAAAAGAAAAA
>JADBJO010010815.1:0-5000 GCA_016801955.1 Conus betulinus | reverse complement strand
TATTGTCTTTCTTCTTTGCCTTGCTTTAAAACAAAAATCATCTGCCTTTGTGGCCTCATTGCTGAGTTGGAATATTTGAATTAAAGAAAAAAATAAAAAAAAAGAAAGCTTGCATGTTTTAACTTCTACCACTCCTGAAAGTTAAGATTAATAGTAAAAGAAAAAAAAAAAGTGTACACCATACATCTTGGGTTTTCATGGACCCACGGTTTTTCTGATGGACCAAAGCTTTCCTGAATGTCACGACTCTTCAGTGATGCATTATTGTTCTGGATTAAGCCATGCTGTGTTTTTTTTGTTTTTGTTTTTTGTTTCTTTTTTTTGCTTTTTTTTTTGTCGTTTTTTTGTTGTTGCTTGCTCCTTTGTTTTAAAAGGAATTTAAAGTAAATCCGCCAGTTAAGGGACAAACAAATTACAAGACAAAACGTGATGTGTTTTGACCTCAAAGGTCTTCTTCAGGCAAGATAAACAATATTCAGGACAATGAAAACGGAAGAACGAGCATTCACATATCTTTTCAAATTCGTCGCAAGATTGGTGTACCATCTTGCGCTGAATTTGAGAAGACAAGTGGATATTCATTCTTTGTTTTCATCGTTCTGAATGCTGTTTGCAGCCATCTTGAGCGGAATTTGAGCAGAGAAGTGATGGCTCGTTCTTCGTTTTCATGGTCCTGAATGTTGTTTATCTTGCCTGAAGAAGACCTGAGAGGTGGACAGCCATCGTGTTTTGTCTTGTCATTTGCCTCTTTCACCTGGCTGGGTTTTACTTCAAATTCCTCTTCAAATCTGTTTCAATTTCCGCCCGCAGTCACCTCGCTTTGAAACCTACCCCTTTGTTGACAGAAGCCATTTTGGATACAGACTCAGAGCCGTGCTTGATCGACAGAGTTGCAGCCCTTTGTGGAGACAGCTGTCAGATAATCGAGTGAAAATCATGGCTGTGGGGTCATTGACCCCTTCACGGCTTTACCCTGAGACTGACTCGGGGTTAAAAAAAAAAAAAAAAAAAAAGGCAGTGTGTGTGCCTTGCCTCAAGTGACGCTCAGGGTAATGATGATCCACGTCCTCTTTCAGCACTTCAAGGGATATCACTGCATTTTTTACATCTAACGTAATGCATGGTTATCTCCCTTCAGATTTATACAGCGCTTGTTCATGTCCGATGTATTGTGTTTCCTAGTGATGGAACTGGACAAAAAGTGAAGTGGAGAGAAGTTTTGACTTCAAAGTGACGGCGGGAAAGTGCAACAGAGCGTGACATATCAACCTCATTTACTGGCAGTGAGGCGGAATACTGTTGGTGCTGAATGCTGCTGTATTCCAATGGCCTGGTATTGTTAATACACAGCATTTTATTTTTAGACTGTATTAGCTTTTTTGTTTGCAAATATCACATTTTTAAAAAACTTTCGTATCGGTGATAAACGTCACGAAACCTTTTTTTGTGGCTAGGCTGATATTTCTTTAAAATGTTATTTAGAGCTAGAACAGCTTTTTTTTTTTTTTTTTTTTTTTTTTTTTTTTTTTTGGGGGGGGGGGGGGGGGGGGGATAATTTTGTAAAAATAATCAGAAAAGTTGCTGACTTATCATGATTACAGAGAACTAGATAAAAGTTGGTCATTGTTCCTTTGCATATAGCATGTATTTAGCCTTGGCATATAGCATGTATTTAGCCTTGGCTTATAGCATGTATTTAGCCTTGGCATATAGCATGTATTTAGCCTTGGCATTGAAGGGGTTAATGTCAACAGTTTTCGTCACAGGTTTAAATTGTACAGAGACAGAAGACCGTACACTCTGAATCAACAGCCCCGCTGTGTCCAGGGTGGTTGGTTTGGGGACAAACCACTTGAGTTGAATGGAATACAGCATCCAACAAAACACAAGACCACAGAGCACATAACAAACACATGATAACAAACCACACAGCAAAACACAATAAAGCACATAACAAAACACATGATAACAATCCACACAGCAAAACACAATAAAGCACATAACAAAACGCATGATAATAGCAATCCACACAGCAAAACACAATAAAGCACATAACAAAACGCATGATAACAAACCACACAACAAAACACAACAAAACACATTACAAAACACATGATAACAATCCACAACAAAACACAACAAAGCACATAACAAAACGCATGATAACAAACCACACAAGGAAACACAACAAAGTGCATAACAAAAACACATGATAACAAACCCACACAGCAAAAAAACAAGACAACAAAGCACATGATAAAACACATAACAGAATACCCTGCAAAACACAACAAAGCACATAATAAAACAC
Organism: Conus betulinus; assembly: GCA_016801955.1. Lineage (NCBI taxonomy): Eukaryota > Metazoa > Mollusca > Gastropoda > Neogastropoda > Conidae > Conus > Conus betulinus. The sequence goes on along the minus strand of JADBJO010010815.1, from coordinate 2,689 downwards.
ATAACAAACCACACAACAAAACATATAACAAAAGACATGATAAACCACACAGCAAAACATAAGACAACAAAACACATAATAAAATGTGTGATAACAAACCACAAGGCAAAATACAACACAACAAAAACACATAACAAAACACATGATAACAAACCACACAACAAAAACACATGATAAAACACACGATAACAAACCACACAACAAAACACATGATAAAACACATGATAACAAATCACACAACAAAACACATGATAAAACACGTGATAACAAACCACACAGCAAAACACATGATAAAACACATGATAACAAAACAAGCACAAAGCACATGATAAAGCATGTAATAACAAACCACACAGCAAAACATAAGACAACAAAGCACATAATAAAGTATGTGATAAAAAACCACACAGCAAAACACAAGACAACAAAATACACAACGGACACAAGATGACAAAACACACAACAAAACACAAGACAACAAAACACACAACAAAACACAAGACAACAAAACTCACAACAAAACACAAGACAACAAAATATGTAACGCAACACAAGATGATAAAACACACAACAGAACATAAAAAACAACAAAAACACAAGACAACTAAACACCAGACAACAAAAAAACCAGACAACTAAACACCAGACAAGAAAAACACCAGACAACAAAACACACAATGGAACACAAGGCAACATGTTTCATTCTCTTTTATCAGTGAAGTTTGTTGCAACAAAATTCTGTGTGTGTGTCGTCTTTTTTTTAAAACTAGAGTGCAATGCTATTCATACAAGTGCCATAGATTTGTGAACGATTTTGTTGTACTTTATTGTACTGCCTTTGATTTTGATCTGTAAATAAATGACACGGCAGCTTTTTTTTTTTTTTTTTTTTTTTTTTGCACAGCTTTTTACATTGATCAGTGAACTGATGACATGACAATTGTATTGACCAATGACATGTGCAGATGTTAACCAGTGTGTATCTTAGTGAAATGTCATGTGATATTGTTTGAATGTTTTAACGATGCTGGCAATGTGAGTTTTGTTGTTGTTGTTGTTGTGTTGTTCATTGTTTTGTTGTTTTGCCTTCATTCTGTGTGCTGTTGGATATTTTTTTCTAAATTGCTCTTAGTTCAGTTCCGTGTCGATTTGTACATAATCAGTCAGCAGTATTTCAGTCTGTTTGTGTGTACACGCAGAAAGATTTGGCGGGGTAGGATTATGTTGCACATGCTTGCACACACGTTGCATTGAAAGTGTACTGGCGTGGAAAGTGTACGGGCCAATCGTGGAATGTATACATTCCATGGATCAGCCGTGGTATACATTCCACGATTTTGCCCGTGGAGAGTACACTTTCCACGCCAGTACACTTTCAATGCAACATATATAGACATAGTCAGTCACTGTGTCAGCCCTAAAAGGGTTAAGATAGGGTTACAATCACATTCTTCCAAATTTGTTCTGTTCTTGGAATTGTAGCAGAGGAACAAGAGAGAGAGAAAGAGAGACCTGGGGAGGAGGTGGAAAGGAGAAAGTGTGTGTGTGTGTGTGTGTGTGGTGGGGGGGGGGGGGGGGGGTCCTTCCCATGACTCATCACAGAGAGCGTCCCTTTCCCCACCCATGATTAGAGCAAGGAAGTGGATGTGTGATTTGTAATGGAAACTGCTTATTGTACTTTCTTCATATACTCCTACACACCCTACCCCTCCAGCCTTTCCCTTTCCCCACCCATGATTTGAGCAAGAAGCTGGATGTGTGATTTTCAAATGAAACTACTTATTGTACTTTCTTCATATACTCTTACACACCCTACGCTCTGTTTTCTCCTTAACCACTTCGCACTTTCTCTGTCACACCCAGTGAAGTATTGGAGTAAGAAGGCCAATAGGTGACATGGATCGAATGTGCATCTTCAATCTGCGATCACTGTGACAAATGAATGAATCATCCAGTGTATTAGTCGATTCTTATCTGCATAATCAAGCTGAATGTCTGTATGTGTGTGTGTGTGTGTGTGTGTGTGTGTATGTGTGTGTGTGTGTGTGTGTGTGTTGTGTGTGTGTTTACAGCATACTGTTGAGATATCTGTAACTTTGTGTGCACGTGTGTATGTGTGTTTGGGATGAGTAAGTGTGTGTGTGTGTGTGTGTGTGTGTTGTGTGTGTGTGTGTGTGTGTGCTTGGAATGAGCAAGTGTTGTGTGTGTGTGTGTGGTTTTACAGCATACTGTTGAGATATCTGTAACTTTGTGTGCACGTATGTATATGTGGTTTGGATGAGTAAGTGTGTGTGTGTGTGTGTGGTGTGTGTGTGTGTGTGTGTGTGTGTGTGTGCTTGGATGAGCAAGTGTGTGTGTGTGGTGTGTGTGTGTGTGGCAGTTTTGTATTTGTAACAAAATGATGCTGACATGTTTTGCTTCCATCTGCAGAATGCGTCTTCTTTTCTCTCCTCCATGTTCACCAGCGTTGTCTGCAATTCTAGATCCTCACCGCTCATGTTGGTCCATTTCTGGACCACATTTTTGTAAACGTGTCTCCCTCCCTCCCCCCCAACCCCCCTCCCCCCCAAAAAAACACGAAAAAACAAAATAAAAATTGCTTTAACAAATCGTGCCAAGGTTCATGCAAATGTTGGAAAAGCTTTTTGGAAATATTGATGAAAAACGGAATTGTTTTATGATTTTCTTG
>JADBJO010010814.1:46881-69445 GCA_016801955.1 Conus betulinus | reverse complement strand
ATACTCAAATAATTCCAGTGTAATAAGCTTCTAGCCCATTCAACTGAAGGCATTGTCAAGAATACTTCCTTTTATTTGTTTAAGTGTTTTAAATGCAGAACTGAACCAACAGGAGCAGATGTGAAAGTGTAGGAATCGTTCAAAAAATCTTGAGGGAGGTCATGTTTGTGGCCATGTCTGAGATGAGAGATTCAACCTCAAACATCAGCAGCCTCAAGTCAAACACACGATTTTGTTTCCGGTTCCAATGTGTATCTATTCTAACTTAAGTTTCATTCCAAGCTTTTCAATCTCTAAGCTGTGCTAAATCATTCTGGATGGGAAGTTTTGCGCAACAGCCAATTGTTACATCTGAAAACAATGGAAGCCCCTTGTCAACACTGAAGGCGATGATTCAAAGAGTCTTTGATGTGAGCTCGGTCTGATTCACCAGCATGTCCACATGAGTTCCAGGACAGTCTTCCATTACAGTTGACATTTTCAGGCCTAAAAGGCCGAAAACATATTGCGAAGGCAGAATGCAGAAGCTAATGCCAGTCGTCAGTCAACTGCAGTGATTCAACAGGCATTATGGGTAGACGCTGACTTGAGATAAACCTCAAAACTCTGGATACAGGGAACATGACAACATTCTCTCCCACCCTACCATCCCATCCCTATCTACCCTCGTATACCTCTCCTCCATTCCTTTTTTTTCTTTTTTTTTTTTTTTACCTCTTTCTCTGCTGCTCTCCTTATATTTTCTGACCTCACTATCAGTGAATGCATGGTACAGCTGGGATGGGTTAGAATAGGTTTGAATGTGTGTGTGTGCATGCGTGCTGCGTGCGTGCGTGCGTGCGTGCGCGCCCGCGCGGCGTGTGTGTGGTTAAAAAAAAAGTACAACGATCAAGATCATCCACAGAAGATAAGAGTACGTGCGGTAAGCGTTGTTAATTGGGAGTTGGGAGGTCGTGCGTTCGAGTGCCAAGCGAGAGATTTATTGGTGAGATGTTTGGGTTCCAGATGTCTCCTGTCAAGAATGGTGTGTGGTATGCTCTCTGGTGGTGACAGTGAGACCACACAGCCCAGTTTCACTCACTTCACGGAGGTGTCTCTGACGGCTGCTGCTGTGTGGTGCTGATCATGTTGTTATTGTTGTTGTTGTGTTGTTGATGATGACGATGATGATGATGATGATGATGATGATAATGATGATGATGATGATGATGATGATGATGATGATGATGATGACGTTGTCGGAAGCTATGACGACTAGATAACATATTTCAGTCACGTGTGCTGTTTCAAGCTTAGAAGTGACAGTGAGAAAGGCCAAGGACTTACACCGCCAATCAGAGGTACAGTGAGAAAGGTCAAGGACTTACACCGCCAATCAGAGGTACAGTGAGAAAGGTCAAGGACTTACACCGCCAATCAGAGGTACAGTGAGAAAGGTCAAGGACTTACACCGCCAATCAGAGGTACAGTTAACAAATTTAATGATAGGCCAATCTGCCCATGTCATCAGGGGGTGTGAAAACTGGGAATGGGAGGGGAAAGTGATGATGACACTAAAATACAATGGAAAAGCAAAAATAGATCATCAAATGAATCAAACATCAAACATCGTACAAGAAGTGGTTTCTAGTATTAAGGCTTTAGATATATACACAGCAAGAGATTTACATATTCTGACATCTGAGAGTAATAAAGTCAATTTGAATGCATTTGGATGACTATGGTATTTGGCTGGGATAAAGGTTTTCCGTAAAGAACTGTATTTATCACACACTAGTATAAAATGCAGCTCAGATTCTTCAATGCCAGGACAAAATGGACAATCTTTTTATTATTCTTGTAACTGAGAATCTAGACTTATGAATTCTTAGTTGTGAAACTCCAAGTCTATTCTTGTCAAGTATTTTCTAAGAGATGGATTTTTTTTTATTCTAAACAAATATTCTGGAACATCATAGAGTTGTCGAAAGGAAGAGTAGAACTGAAATCTTTCTTTTGAGTTAATAGCAGCGTCTAAGTCTTAAACAGCAGTCAACAAGTCTTTGTTTTAAAGGCATGCACAAAACATTTAACATTTTTCCACCCCTTGATTTTCCCACACAAATCCAAAACCATATTTATATAATGTCAAACATATATTGCTTACCCAGTTCCTTTTGCCCTTATAATGCAGACTACATAACATTTTATAAGATTTTCTTGGATACGGTTATCCTCCATACGGGTTAATTTCAGCCAGTATTTTACACATTTTATAAAGTCTGAATATATAACGGGTATCTGCCAGTTTCGGAATATATAAGTGCACTTGGTGTTGTGAACACTTACATTCAGAAGACGTTTAATAGCTAAAAGGTGTACTCTTTCAATTATAGTATGGTTTGCAGTTAAACCCCAAACTTCAGCGCCATATGTTAAAATTGGCTGGATCTGGCTGTCAAAAATTTTGAAGAAAAGTTTTGGATTGTTTTCGCCTAGAGACCACAAAAATTTCAAAATACTAAAAACACATTTTTTTTTTTAGCTTTGAGCGCCTTTTCCTCCAAAGAATATGAAAAAGTTAAACCGGTAGAAAGAATGACACCTAAGTATTTATACTCATTCACAACTTGCAATTGTATACCATTGTGAAACCATTTTTTTTCTCGTGAGGCAACATGCCCTCCCTTTACGAAATATTATAATTTTAGATTTTTTCTCATTCACGATCAGTCCTAGTTTATTGGCAGTGTTAGTTAATATATCTAGTTGTTTTTGAGACCAATTACAGTATGGGAAAGGAGAACAACGTCATCAGCAAAAAGCATAATAAGAATGTTAAGAATATCGGGGAATAAGCTTATTCCATGTTTTCCAGATAGTGCAACGTCATTTGCGAGTTCATTTATGAATAACGAAAATAAAATAGGGCTACAGTTGTCACCTTGTTTCAAACCACGAGGACACATAAAGGCTTCAGTAAAATCACTGTTTGCCCGAACTCTAGCTTTAACAACTGGTACATACTTTTGATAGCATGATGCATTTTACCTTGCACACCATTTTTATTCAGTATTAACCACAAATTTATTTCTATTCACTAGATCGAAGGCTTTTTTAAAGTCGATAAATGCGGCATAGAGCTTTTTGCCAGAAGATAACTGTTTCTGTACAAGTGATACTAAAGTAAATATATGGTCGACTGTGCTATAACTCTTCCTGAATCCTGCCTGCGACTCACTGATTACATTATTTTTTTCGACCCACTCTGTAAGACGTTTGTTCAGAACATAGGTGTATAATTTGCCACTTATATTTAACAATGAGATGCCTCGGTAATTGTCAGGAAAATTAGCATTACCTTTTTTATGCAGAGGATGTATGATTGCTTCTGACCACATGAGTGGAAATGTCCCGGAATCAAACAGTCTATTGAAAAATTTGGTCAAAAAAGAAACGACTACCGGAGGAGCATACTTGTAAAATTCAGCACTAAATCCATCGGTTCCAGCAGCTTTACCATTCCGAAGTGATCGTACTGCATTTTTAACCTCTAATTCTGTTTATTTCCCAGTCTAGGGTGGAAGTATCCACATTACAGCAGAAACTAGTTTCATTATTATTATTGTTGGTCATATGATTAGCTGAAGGTACAGAATAATCGTTGATTCCAGAACATAGTTCGTTTTTCCTGTTCAAAGTCGTTATAAACTTTGTGAAAGTGATTGTACCATTTCTTCAATTGTGATGGAGCTTTCTGGTGCTTTGGTACCTACCTTTGACTTAATAGTCCCCCAGAATTTCTTGGGATCATTTTTATTTGTCTCAAGAGTAGCCAGTATACGTAATTTATCTTCTTTTTGTTTTCTAACAAGCAACTGTTTGTATTCTCTTCGTTTATTAGTGTACGTAAGCCTCAGTTCCTCGACCTGTATTGCGTTCTTGCAATAGGTAAAATTTTTCAAGGATTGCAATAAGTCTGATCTTTCATTTCGACATTCACTATCGAACCAGGAATTGTTGTTCTTTGCACCAATAACAATATGTTTTTTTCATACACTGGCCTGCAAGAGTCAAACATTCGTAAAATTTATTCAATGCCAGGTTGACATCAGTAGTCATCAGAATTACAGCTTCGTTTAAAATATCTAGTATCTCCTGTGACTTGAAGGCCTGTTGATATTCATCCAAACGATCCTTGTTCCAAATGAACCTTTGGATGACACGTTTTTACAGATTTATTTTGAATGTATTTTACATTTCTTGGTAAGTTTAATCTTAATTCAATAGGTAAATGTTTAGATTCAGCAATGTTGAGCACTCTCATGCTTAGAGCATGTTCAAAAAGGCACCTTGAAATCAAAAAATAATCTATGATACTTGCCCCATTATGTGCTATATATGTATAGTCTCCGTGCGGATCAACTGAGGTAACACCATTTAGAATTATCAATGAAAATTCTTCACATAATTTCAATAGGTAACATCCAAATTCATTCATCATTTCATCTTTGGAGTTTCTAAGATATGCTTCATCTTCTTCAATATTATTGTCATCATCGTTCCAAACATTAGTGTCAGGGAGAGTGATTTCCCTAGCGTTTGATTTACCTGTCCTGGCATTAAAATCTCCCATAATAATGAAAGGTAATTCTCCATACTGCTCAAAAATATCGAGAAGACAGTGTTCAAACAGATATATTTCATTTCTTATTTCTGTATCTAAATAATACGGGCTTGATGCTGGGGGAACATAAATGCCTAACAATATAGTGTCGATAGGTAAGCCACCAAACTGTTCAGATAGTTTCACAGCAATACAGTTATCACATTCTAATGGAATGCGTTCAACAAATCTAGAAATTGTCTTTTTTTTACCATAAGAACACACACCACCAGATAGACGGGCTGTCACAGCATCAGATAATTTCAATCCAGGTGACACAAAAATTTCAAAAGAAGGAAATAGATGTGAAGGGAAATAGGTCGCAAAAGTTTCTGACAAAAATACGATTTCATATTTACAGAATAATAACTGTAATTCAGGTTGGTATACAGAACTCAAACCTTCTATATTGTATGAAAGAAAAGAAATGCAACAGTTCTCTGCATTAGCATCATTTGCAGGACCTGGTACAACCCCAGATATAGTGACAAGGGCAGGGCCGAATCCCTAGGTGTCTGTAGATTGGCTTCTATCCGCCTGGGATGATCCTGTTGCAATGCGTGGGAAACAATCTGTGACCTGCTTTTGTCTGAGAGTGGATTTATCATGAGCTATGTTTGTCATTGTACGTCCGATTGCCATCTTTGTTTTGCTGCGTGTTTGTCTGCCATGTATTGTAGGTGTTTCTGATATCATAGAACAGTTCTGTTGTTCTGACACTACGGGAAGATGGATTACACTTGAACAGTTCATAGAGAGAGAGAGAGAGAGAGAGAGAGAGAGAGAGAGAGAGAGAGAGAGAGAGAGAGAGAGAGAGAAGATTTCGATTTGAGAAGACATGTGTGTTTGTGCATGTCTGCGTGTGTGTGTGTGTGTGTGTGTGTGTGTGTGTGTGTGTGTGTGTGTGTGTGTGTGTGTGTGAGAGAGAGAGAGAGAGAGAGAGAGAGAGAGAGAGAGAGAGAGAGAGAGAGAGAGAGAGAGAGAGAAGATTTCGATTTGAGAAGACATGTGTGTTTGTGCATGTCTGCGTGTGTGTGTGTGTGTGTGTGTGTGTGTGTGTGTGTGTGTGTGTGTGTGTGTGTGTGTGAGAGAGAGAGAGAGAGAGAGAGAGAGAGAGAGAGAGAGAGAGAGAGAGAGAGAGAGAGAGAGAGAGAGAAGCATACAACCGAAAAAACGACTGTCAGTGTCATCAGGACTTGCTTTTAGATTGGATGGACAAACGCTGTAAAACCCGTCGCTCTCGAATTCGTCTGCGACGTTCTAGCTCACCACTCAAAAGATATAAGTAGGGAGTCAGAGCTGAGCTGAAAAAGATAAAGAACATGGATAATGAGAAGGCTGCGTTATCAGGTAACCACACACACTGCGTGACGTAAGAACCGCCCACACTGTCACGAGGCACCAGCAACAGGCGTCAATGACAACGATAGAAATGACACGACTTGCCCTGACGAATTCATGGGCTTTAGTATCACTGACCATAAAAAACTAAAATGTTGTTCTTGACCATGACGTAAATGTGAATCTGTCCAGCCACAGTCATCACCATTAACGTGGTGTTCAGGACAACAAGCAGGCTGAAGGCGTAGTGATGTCCCCCTGGCTGTTCCCCTGAGAGAGGTAATGGAACGCAGAGGCTTGTCTGACTGAACTCACTGTCTGATGTCAAAGTGGGAACCGTGGAGAGACAGACACCTACAAGCCAGGCTAAGAGAGACAGACAGACATGGTCACTTTTTTGTTCCACTGTCTCCCAGCCTTTTGAAGCCAAGTAAGAACTACGCATCTCTCCAGGGTCATACTGACATCCAGGAAAACAGACACCTCACAGGACAGCAGGAATATAACAGCTGACGGCTTGCAAAACACGCCAAACCTCCAAGCCACGTCCACCCACAAATAGGACCCACTGTATACCTGGGCCCCCACACTAAGTGCGAAGAGATAAATACCCATAAGAAAACTTTGAACCACACACAGTGAAAGACCCAAGTCCTGACGGAGTCCTTTTCATCGCTCTGTCGACAAAACAACACAAAAATGAGTCCATTGCCCAGCAGGATGATGGCTGTCAGTAAGTAAATCAGAATCTGCTGTACAGAAGCTCCCAGGAGATGATCGCAGGTAGAAAATACAGGGGGTGGGCCGTGACATTCTTTGGGGCTGAAATGGTCCGGCAACATTTGGAGACAACACAGCTTGAAGTCGTCAGTATGGAGTTCCACAAGTTTGGTCAGGCCCTTCAGTAACGAATTAGGAAGTTTCATCATCTCACTGCCACGGAGATCCAGCTTGGTGAGAACTGGGTTGTCAAAACGTGTCCCAGACATATACCGGATGTCGCTGCCAGACAGGTTGAGGACGACAAGCTCAGAGAAAGGCTGCAGGTTATCAAGTCTAGGTGTGTTATCTTTATTGACGACATATCCAGTATTCTTATGTTAGTAAATGCCGACTTTTCAGCTGATCCACGCGGAAACAAAGAAGTTAGAGGATTATTTGATAGAGTCAAAACAGTTGAGGTTGCTGATATTCTCTAAAGTATTCAAGGAGACAGTCTTTATTTGGTTATTGCTAATATCGAGAATCTTCACATTTGGAAGCTCTGGAAGAAGCAGTTCAGCGAGCTTACAACTCTTCATTGCCAGATATACTAGCATTTTATTCATGAACAGACTGGGTGGTTTAATTCCACTTTCAGACACGTCTAAATAACGAAGCTCTGAGAACACATCCACACGAAACACATGTCTACAAGTGAAAGCAAGGCCTCGGCAGGAACACTGGTCAGGACAATACAAGGAGCAGTACCATTCATCGTCATGCTGAGGACACTGATTTCTGCCGTCACACACATGATGATCTGGATGCAGGCATACCTGAGACTGACGACATCGGAAGTACCCAGGGCAGGAATAGGTGTCACAGGTTGCCTCATCTTCTTTCTTAGGGCAGTCAAAAAACACCATTACATCGAACAAACACAGGCAAAAAGAAAGGTGCGGATGGACATTTAAAATGTGTCGGGGGGACTCCTAGATCCCGATTGGATTTTGTGATAATCAATGCCCGATGATTTCTTGTGACCATTAAAGTTAATCAAGACAGGGAGGCCGTACTCCGCCCACGCGCTACAAGAGCAGATGTCCGAGGCCTCTATAACGCTTTTGCACAGTCTGGAGTCAACAGAATTCTTGCAGTGAGAATCAAACAAACTGCACCAGTTTGATTCGTGAATACACTGAATAATAAATTAAAAAAAAAAGTTTGAAAAAAAAATTACCTTGCACGTGACTCATATGCAGGTCAAAATGCCTAATTACAGTATTAAAAAAAAAAATCTACCTATCGATCGATCATTCGGTCCATCTATGTATCTATCTACCTGTCTGTCTGTCTGTCTGTCTGTCTGTCTACGTCTGTCTGTCTGTCTATCCATTCATCTATCCATCTATCTCTGTGTCTATCTATCTATCGACCTGTCTAACTACATATAGACATAATTCTCTATTTGCTGTTTGTCAAATGTTTATCCTATCTATCTATCTATCTATCTATCTATCTATCTATCTATCTATCTATCTATCTATCTCTGTCTGTCTGTTTCTATCTATCCATCAATTTGTCTGTTTATCTACCTAATCAATCAAAAAGAAAAATACTACTTTGAAATATTATACTCCATTAGAGTGACATTCTCAAAGACTGGAGCAGGACATATCCGATTGAAGTAAGAGTGACACCTGGCCGTAACAGTTTCCATCTCCCGATAAAGTGCAAAAAGTGAAAAACCAAGTGCTGTCCCTGAGACAATTTTGAACAGAGAGAAATGCTTTTAAAATTCTTTTTTAAGTACTGTATCCGCCAAACATGAACAAACGAATAACAAGACAAAGCATGACCCCCATTTCGACCTCTTAGGTCTTCTTCAGGTAAGATACACAACACACAGGACAACGCAAATGAAGAACGAGCAATCACTGTTTGATGAGATAACTGATTGTTCGTTCTTCAGTTTCGTTGCCCTGAGTGTTGCTTATCTTGCGTGAAGAAGACCTAAGAGATCGAAACGTTTTTTTTTTTTTTTTTTTTTTTTTTTTGGTCTTGTTATTCGTTGCCTATGTTTTTTTTTCGGCGGAGCCTTACAATAATGTTTCAAATTTGTTTAGACCATTTATTAATTGAGCAAAGGTAATTTTCGGAAATGTGAAAACAAATTTTTTTATCTATCTATTGATTTAGTCACTTAGTAGGATAGTTAGTTATTGTTACACAGGTTTAGCGCGCGGCACACGGATACACATGCAGAGAGAGAGAGAGAGAGAGAGAGAGAGAGAGAGAGAGAGAGAGAGAGAGAGAGAGAGAGAGAGAGGGGAAGTCAGAGAGAGACAGGCAAACAGGAGAGAGACAGACAGAGAAGACAGACAGACCCCAAATTTTAAGGAGTTTCAAGCCTTATTGTCGGGGACATGATCACTAACATTTGCCCCAGGGGTCTGACCTGTTACATTCGTGATAAAAAATCTCAAAAAAACCAACAGACATAACCAACGCAGCAAAAGGTAACAAGATGGTACACAATTGCGCTCTGGCAAGCGGAATGGTGGAGTGAAACACATGATCATATGACTCTGAAAATACTTGCCATACTAGTTCTTGATATAAAATGCCAACTTTTTTTTTTATAAAACAATTTTTCATTGAAGCTGTTCCAAGTTGGTTATTTTGCTTATCCTGTGACGAATGCACACATCGTTTAATGATTCCAGAGGTCTCTTTGAAGTGGCAGTATAAGGTCGAAAGTACAGGCCCCCCCCAAATTGCTTCTTGAGTGCTCTGAGAATTTCATTGGCTTTGAGATGTGATGGTTCTTGATCCTTCTGGAAAGCCCCATACATTTTGAATAGCTGTGCTACATCATAGTTTATTAACATCCTAGAAACACACCGTGAGTAACGGTTGTCTTTCCCCCACCCCATGCTTCCTTAACATTCGATTTGATGATCTATCAACAAAAAATGACTGCTGTGAACGATGTGAAGAGACAGAAAGTCAAAGTGTTCGAGAAGGACACATTTTTGTTTTGTGACTGTTGCGATTTTCATTAAGTATTGATTCGCGAATCTTCTTCACAAATTAAAGCCTTTAAACCTGTTTGACCATTTCTCTGCTTGAATCGACTCATGTAAAACTAAACATGCCAATTCACCTTACTCGCTGACATATTATTAGACAAGAAGGATGGCGATTTCGTCTATGTCGTAGCAGCGCCAGCTTTTGGAATCGCAGTTCTGTATGAAATCCTGATAATATGGAGATGCCTTTTTTTAAACCAAAGATTGCCTGATGTTGACAAGAGATCTGTACTCTCTCAGTACCCTTCGATTTAGAAGCTGTATTTAAGTTGCTATGCATGACTGTGTGACTCGAGTTCAGCTTTTCTGATCCTTACCTGACCGCTGGTGCCACAAGGCATGAACGTTGTAGGACACGGTGGATGAATACAAAAGTCCTCATCACTTCCATCAAAACAGTCTGCATGATAATCACACACCAGAGTGAACGGCAGACGTTCGACATTGCTGGAGCACAGAAAAAAGACAGACTCTGATATGTTGGGTGCTGAACACCACGATGACGTCAATGCAGTCAGTATGTCATCAGGTGGCTGAAATTTGACATCATTTCGCCCAACAATTACTGAGTAGATCGCAAGCTAAGAACGCCGGTACAATGTGGTCATCCGGGCAACGAACAGAAGAGAAATTGTATGTGTGGTTGGAAAGAGGAATATCAGTTAAATGTATTGCTTCTTGTTCTTTTTCTTTTTGTCCTGTGCAGAATCAGAAGCATATTCGCACAAGTAATATAAAGGCTTCTTTTCTGTACAAGAGTTCGCCATATATACAGTGCCCTCTCTATTTGTTGCCTCCACCCATCCACAAAGCGGCGGGCCAATACTTCGAGAAATGGGTTCTTTTCATTTAGTTACGAGAGAGAGAGAGAGTTAGAGAGAGAGAGAGAGAGAGAGAGAGAGAGAGAGAGAGAGAGAGAGAGAGAGAGAGAGATCAGCATAGTAATGATACTTTATATTGTGCGGTGATATCTAATATGCAAAGATGTTCTTTTTCCTTATTTAAAGATATTAGGATATAGTTTCATTGATTTTTGCATGCACCTCTATAGCGTATGTTACAGACCCAATATTTCAAGCTTAAGGTCTTCATAACAACGTATCTGCTTGAGGCATGCGTCTCTGGCTGTATCGGTATAACAGCAGCTTTGATGCTGACCAAACTCAGACACACTTAGAGAAGCTCTGAGGAGAACGAAGACATCCAACAAGTTTAACGAATCCTCGATTTGTCGTTTGAGTTACTTCTGATTGAAAGCTTTTTTTTTCCTGCCAGGAGACTTGGCAGTAGCTCTGTGCTGAATGACTGAGTTTCAATTTTTTAAAAAGGCGTTACTGTTTACATGTAAAAGCTTTAGAATTCAAGGAAAATGTATTGTGTCGTAGACAGTCATCGACGAATAACAGCTATTTCTAAAAATACTCCTTTCATGGGGAAATTTACGACGATATTACTGAACGGATCCTGGGTAAACCATTTGATACAGATCCCAACATCGAATCAACTTCAAAGTTTAATGGACCCGTCCATGACCTAAATTCTGTGTTTGGACTGTATTTAGCTAAAATGAGTTCAGTTCCTTTGATTATATCATGATATTAACATCTTGCCGAATGAATACTGCATCCGCTGTTTGATCCTGTACAACCGATCCAACTAAAATGTTTCTGCAGCTGTCTTTGTGCCGCGTTACAGCTTTCTTAGACGTTTCTTTTACATCTGTAAAGCACTGTTTCCGCTAACACATTTGTAACAGTCTTACCGAACGGAACTTGGACCCACCCGACCATATATCCGCACAAAATTCAATGGGCTCGTTTTAGGCCATGTTCTGTTCTTCGCTAAGTTTGATTAAAACTGAGAGAATCTTAAATAAATGTTAGCGAATTGCCAAAAGAAAACGTGGACAAAAGAATCACAAGACAAAGCAGGACGCGTTTCGAGCTCTTAGGTCTTCTTTCAGGCAATATACAAAACAATTAGGACAACGAAAATGAAAAAAAAAAAATGCTTGTTCATTTTCGTTGTCCTAATTGTCTTGTATCTTGCCTGAAGAAGACCTAAGAGGTCGAAATGCGTCGTGTTTTGTCTTGTGATTCGTTCGTCCAATTTTTTTTTTGTTGTTTTTGTTTTGGGCGGTTCGCTTACATTTATTTAAGAGTTGCTTAGATTTCCGCCTGCGGTCGTCTCACTTTGCAACTAGATAAAACTGAGTGACTGACATAAACTCGTTTGAACACAGACAAACAAGTCAAGGGACGAGTATGAAGACAAAGTCCCTTTGAAGCAGAGCATTCGAGTATTGGAGTCCTGTTCGTGTGTGGCTTCATCTGTCCCGTCTACACACACTTTCTCTTACAATCTTCGCCGTTTTGATTGGCTTTATTTGTTTGTTTGTTTGCTTTTTAATCCGATCTCAAGATGCATTGAGACAGCCGACTAAAGACTTTCAGTTCTGGAGCCAACAACCTCAAGTACGTACGTGCGTATGTTTGCACGTGCGCGTGTGCGTGCGTGCGTGCGTGCGTGCGTGCGTGCGTGCGTGCGTGTGTGTGTGTGTGTGTGTGTGTGTGTGTGTGTCTGTGTGTCTGTGTGTGTTGTGCGCATGCTCGAACGTAGGTGTGGAGGCGCATTTGTAAAAACAAAACACGGAAGACATCAGTGCTGAAAACAAATCAGCAGCTTACTTCCCCAAGAAAAAAACGAAACTGGTCATGAGCAGACTCACTGATTAATCAGTGCTTCCGAATTAGGACCAGCTAAGGCTTTAAATGTACTGTGGGCGTTGACTATGTTGAAATCAAGCAGAGAACAACTGTAAACCCATTAAAACACATGTACGAGTGTTTTCAGCAGTTCAAAATAGTTCATGAATATAGATAGATATGTAACTACTGTTGCACTGTCTGTCATAGTGAGCATTCGAAACTCAAATGCATGCTGGCCAGCATGGATCTCTGTTTTAATTCGGCAGCTGTAGCAAATCAGAATACGTCATGACAATAATGATAATGATTACGACGACTACAAAGACGACGACGATTATGATGTTGATGATTGTAAAAATGAGGATGATTCTTGTTGTACTTGTTGTTGCTGTTGTTGTTGTTGTTGTGTGTAGTTGTTGTTGTTGTTGTTCTTCTTCTTCTTCTTGCTATTGTAGTTGTTGTTGTAATGATCATAATAATGATAATTTATGGTGCTTAATTTTACATGAGCCCTAAGCGCTCACAAATAAAGAAAATATCAAAGAAAACATAAATGAAACCAATAAGAAGATAAATACTGCAATAGGTAACATGCACCTAGAAACAAGAGTGCATATTGACACACGCTCACGCGCACGCGCACGCGCATGCGCACGCACGCACGCACGCACGCACGCACGCACACACACACACACACACACACACACATACACTGTCTCACAACAACGCACAACAAGATCATGCGATCACACACACTCAGAGAAAGAATCATGTCTCTTTAACCCGTATATTTACCGGGTTACAATATCCACATTCATTGTGACAGGACTGCATCTACAGTTGCTCTGAAAGTGCCCTCTGTCGTCGATGCTTTAGTAATAGAACTGCAGCTGAAGCTGAGCTGGTTTGGACTCATTCTTGTTAGGGTAGTAAACAGGGTGAGCTTAGGGAAGTAGGGATTGGCTTGGCCATTCCTACATTGCTTGTCAAAACCTGGACTCAGAAATCAGCGACCATCTGATGATGAGAATGACCCCAAAAGAAAAGACCCATTATAAGTGAATATGCCCCAACCATGTCCCACACCCATGATCCAAAAAAAAACACTATTTTAGCAGAATCTTACAAGCTTAATAAGTTCAGTCCCACGAGTCAATAAACTCGTGCTTCGGGAGGAATTTCAAGGCCGGTTATATAGGCATAGATCTCCTTGTCATTGATGAACTCATGAAAATGTTTACATCGTGCATCCAAGTCTGACCATTACTTTGCACCAGTTTTCGAACATCCCTAAGGCCACATGAATGAGGTTCCCCCTTCCCATTCAACTCAAAACATTGACACCTTACAGAAAATATCATGCCAAGGCGCAGTGATATCCAGATTGCACATATCACGAGCAGAGCGAAGTAGATTACCTGCTGGACCGACCATCTGCTCCTGTCATCTAAGCACTCCTTTCCTCAGAAGACACAGATGTAAAAAATTGGCAGCATCACAGCATGTTGGATGTCCAGAAGCTTTCTGACCCTAAAACAAATGAAACTTTCAAACCCAGCCGCGGAAGTCTGACCGAAAGCTCTCCAGCTGAAAATGATCCAAAGAAAGCCCGGACTAAGTAATAATGCAGTTTATGGTTCAGACAAATTCGCGCTAGAACACCTAGAGTGAAAAGAAATCAAGATAAGTCAAACAACAACAGCAATAAGAGATATCTATCTTGTGAAACAGAAGCAAGAAGCTTTCACTAGCTGGCTTGATGACAACGATCATTCTGCCAAAAATGACAGACTCTCGCTCCTAGCAGCAAATTCAGAACACAGCTGCGACAGATGAAGGGCAAGTGGGGGTGGGGGGAAAGGGGGAGGCGGACCAAAGTCTACAGAACTATAGCAGTATGCAGACGAGCACAGTTCTAAGATGTTCTTTGCTGGCCTGAAAATATCTACGCTCCTTCTTCCAATACCATGGCGCCTGTTGGATCTATTGAGACCACCCTTCTCACACAGAATAATGACAGGATAGGAAGCGGAAGTGAATATTCAGTAAGCTGTTCAAAAGGCCGTCCAACAACGAGTAGTAGGCAGCCTAAGACATGGCTCGGCGCCTGGCTTGGAGTCTCGTATTACCCGTTAAGGCCAGACATGGGGGGGTTAAACTGATCCGAAAACATTACTTGTTTTGACTGGTTCGTTTGTTCTGAATACATCATACTTCACTAGAAAAGTATGAAAATGTGTCTAATTTTGCCATCAGGCATTCCGTTTCCATGGAAACCATATGCCATCTAAGATGCCGACAAATAATATTTGCTTTTGAAAGAATAAAACTCCAAAAATATTACAAACATTTTCATTCTGTTAACGTAAGTTACATACAATTTTCCAAAACATTTACAGAGCTATTTTCACATTGAAGTATTTTCGGATTTTCAAATGAACTGTATGAAATATGTCCCTTGATTTTGGTATCAAAATCGGCTTCCTTTAAAAGGGAACTCCGAAAGAAAGTCAGTAGTCCCAAGTGAGGAAAGCATCGTGTGTTTAATGAAGTGCCCCTCGATCTTTAAATAGGGTGAATAATGCTTAAAACGCAAGTTCGTTGAGCCGATGCAGACTTTTGGGAGAAGAGTCCTGAGGCACAGGATTTAAAGACACCAACACCATCCAGCTGTATGAAAACGAAGGCCACTGAACGGTGTGTGCGACAACCATACACGGATCTTGTTATTGTGCATCACATGGAAGATCGTGGTCCGTATAATACCCAGCCGCACCTCATAACACCTGATCAACGACGAGGAATCTAATAAGCCCATGTGGCATTGGGAGGAATAGAAGGAAGATCGACAAGATCTTTGCAATCTGGCAAGTCCAGGAAAATACCGCCAGAATAAATCTATGTCCTCTTTCATGGATCTGACAGGGCTTTCACTGCGTTATAAATAAAGGCCTGTGGACCATTCCGTCCACTCATGGTGTTATGTCGAAGTTCGTAAATATCTTAAGGTCAATGCATGACGGCGCGATAGCCCAGGTTGTGGAAAATGGTTCTGTATCTGACCCTTTCCCAGTCCTAACGGTTGTAAATCGAAGATGTCTTATCACACGCACGCTTTCCCACTCTCTTTTTCGCTAGTAAGCTGCTTGACACTCTCTCCTTGACTGACGTAGAGATCACCATCCACAACAGATTGTGATGCTGGCTTTCTGATTTGAGGTTTCCGCGAGCCAAAGAAAATACATCTCCGCATCCGTTCGACATTGAACGAGCCAAACCTGCAGAAACTTACCCAACCGCCTATCGACAGCAACCAAAACCTTCGGACTGATCATCAGTTTTGGAAGAAAAATCAAACAGAGGTAACGTACCAGCCGCCGTGGCGAGTGGTTAGCGTCGCAGACTCCCGGCTGGGAGGTCGTGGGTTCGAATCCCATCAGAAGTCATGTGGGTTTTTCTGCCCCGACCGACTCCTACCCAGAGTTGAGTTGCTGCGGACTCGGTTGGGAAAACTGGGACCACACAGTCGAGTTTCATCCACTTAATGGATGTGTTTCTGAGAGTGTTGCTCAAATTTCTTGACCAACACTGCAGGTGCCTGTATTTCTCGGGCCTGGTTGACGCCAGGATATATTATGAAAGGAAGCGTAGAGTACAGCCCTGTCATGTAGTCTCAGACCGAAATGGAAATGGAAATCCGTAGCATCATCTTAATCATCCTCATTCTCATTGATCAGCATAAAAAAATGTCTCAAATTCTGTGGGCCTTCATGCCCTGCTCTCATGGTGACCTCAGTTTCGATGTCCTCTCCATGTCTGTGGCCTTGGTTTGGTTCCGTCGGGGTCACCGGTATCGGCGAGTCCATGGGGGCTGTCGCTGGACGAACGTGGTGGCGCCCTCCGGAGAGAGAGCTCACTCACGCCGGCTCCGCGACGAAGCAATTATTGTCGTCAGTAGGGGGCTTAGTTGGTGGTGTCCTGCGTATGTTAGATCAGAACAGGCGCCACTGAACACCACCCGGGTCCAGCAAAGCTTAGATTGTAATCGAGGGAAAGTAGCTGAAGAGCACAGTGAATATTTTCTATTTGAGGAGCGCACTGACTTCAGTCCATAGCATGGCCAATAAAGGGATGAACTAACACACAAAGGTGAGCTCTTTTACGAGGGGCTTTTTTTTAAAGCGAATGTGAGATGAACCTGGCAAAAACTTTTGCCAAACTGGCTGTCTGCAAGGCGATGATAATTAATTCGCTGGTCTACAGCTATGGAATAAGAATGTTGTATAGGATCTATTTGAAAACGTTTGGCGACTTTCAACTCTATTGCCCGCTGCATGGAAGAGTCCTGGGGGGGGGGGGGGGGGGGGGGGAGAGAGAGAAAGACAGAGAGAGAGAGAGAGAGAGAGAGAGGGGAGGGGACAGGATCCACTACACAAAAATATTTCACATAGCAAACTTCCTGGTATTGAGGCACTTACCCTGACGTTTCAGTTCAGGTAGGTTGCACATGTGTGTTAAAGCTGGATTTCCCAAAGCTGAAAGGTTAAGTGTTAAGGTACCACAGCGTAATGGCCGCAAGCTGAAAGGTTAAGTGTTAGGGTACCATAGCGTTATGGCCGCAAGTGCAACAAACTATCAGAGGTTCACAATGTATGGGGCACGTCTTGATACGAAGCGGAGCCCATGCCGCTCCGTTCACCTTCTTTATTGTTTCCTGAACTGACCAAGGTACCCATTCACACTTTAGTTAACCGAGAGCGTTTCCAAACCGAGAAAATTCGAATTTACGACCATCGGCTCCTTAGGCGAACGGTCTAAACGAATGCCCAAGGACCCTTATGATCACCTCTATCCACCTCCCATTGGAGCCTGTGCATGATGAGTGAGATATTGGTTGGCAACTCAAACGCTTCAAGGACTGTCCGAAATACTCCTGGGAGACTGTAATCTCCCTCAGACCCTTGTCACTGACGAGAGTATCTGGCGACTTACTGTCTATAATGGAGTACAGATTTTTGAGGTATGTGTATTTCAGGCATGGACCTGAACAGTTAAGCTCGAAAAGACATAACTGACCTGGTCCCTGTTGTTGTAAGTCCACCTAATTATTTTTTGTGTGTGTCATTTATACATCATCGTTGTTATAATCGTTGAAATCAGCAATAAAATCATCATCCACCACCATCATCATCATCACCATCATCATCATCATCATCATCATCATCATCATCATCAATTTCACCATTGCCATAGGCTATAAAATCATCGTCCACCACCACCACCACATCATCATCATCATCATCATCATCATCATCATCATCATCATCATCATCAATTTCACCATTGCCATCAGCAATAAAATCATCGTCCATCATCATCATCATCATCATCATCATCATCATCATCATCATCATCAATTTCACCATTGCCATCAGCAATGTAATCATGGTCGCTGTAAAAGGAAAGGAATTAACTTACCATACCATGGATTGAATTGTAGATCGTAAGTCACCGATGGTCGGTAAACGATCGTTTTATCGTCCCACTGAAGCAGACGATTATATCTGCAATGTACGACAGGCGTCTCTCTCTCTCTCTCTCTCTCTCTCTCTCTCTCTCTCTGAACACGTTGCAGATGATAGGAAGGAATGGAAGCATAATGGATACAAGTAATAGGCACCCTGGTATATTATTTACAAAAGACAAAATGAACTTGCTTTCTTTTTGACCGTTGCAGTACAAGTGACGATAATGATTAAGACAGCAGTAATACGGCAACGCCATAGACAATGACGGTTATGACACGTACTGGGGTTGTGTTTGATGGGAAACGGGAAGTCCTGAGAGATTAAAAGCCTTCTCTCCATTGACATGTCTTTAGTCACGTGCGTCTACCATTGGAAAGGCCCTGTATGAGTCTGCTGAGAATATTGTTATTCAAATGCAGAAGGGACCTGTCTGCAAAGAATGCAATGGCAGCCAAAGGCATAGAACAGCGCCGTCTATACCGACTGTGTCATGCAGTTGTGCTCAGTGTGATTAATTATGGATTATGGCTTTCAGTACTGTCCAAGAGCAATCTTCTAACTTTCGAAAGTTTTCAAAATGAACCAATTGGACTTATCTTGATAACTGTGAAGAACACACCAACTAAAAAAAAATGCGATACCTGCTCGGCCTTTCTCAATACAGGTCAGACACAAGCTAGAACAGGTAAAGGTATACTTTAGAGCACATCAAAATCCCCAAAAAACCCACTGTACGCGTCTGTCAAGGAAACCAAAAGACGTGGAAAATAATGGATAGGACAGGAAGAAGAAAATAACAGGAAGAAAATACACAGTTTTGTGTGCCTGTTACCAGAACTTAAAGAAACGAAGGAATGGGAAAAGTATCCAACCACTTTAAACATCTTAGCGAGCTGGCATCGCTCTAGAGGTTGACGACATTGTCAAGAATGGCCTAGAGGCAAAACCAATATAGCAATCCAGGTTCAGGTGATAAACTCGACATAAAAGAAGATACTGACATACACACTGACGGTTCTCTCACTAAAAGTAAGTCAGGCTGCGGATACACAGTAAAACAAAATGGCCGAACTATCCAAGAAGACAATGGTGCGTACAGTTTAACAACTTCGTCTTACAATGGAGGTAGATGCAGTGACACAAGCACGCCACTGGCCCTCATCCAACCCAACAAGCCGTGAGACTAAGTGACTCCACGAACCTGCTTTCAAAAGGTAGAAACTGGAGTAGGGAAACCCCGCCTGGCATGAATTAACGTGCAGTCGTCCGTTGGAGAGACTCATATAGGGACATACTGCCCTGGAGATACATGTGTCAAAGGAGTGAGAGAGCAGACACATTGGCAGGCAAGATTATGATAAGAACTGGATTACAGCTTGGTCGATCTGTTGTGGTAAGAAATCTAAAAGAATCATCTCAACAAACAAGGTCAAAGCCATTATACAATAGACCATCTTTCTTAGCTCAGCACCAAGAGAAGAAGTAGCTGCACATCCAGACTTAAAGGAAGAGCAAGAAAACATCATCAACCAAACGACTATCTGAATACTCTAAAGTGCAACACCCGCGAATCTTCCTAGAGAATGCCAGCTAACATCTTCAGGTAGGTCCATCTGGGTTTAGAAATCATAAATCTAAACATCTTACAATTGCGTTGTACGTCTTGCATATACTGTAGAAATCAATTTTGATTTACAAGACATATTAACTCCACTCCCCCACTCCCACCCACCCCCAACCGTGTCCCTTGCGTGTGAAATCGTAATGCAGGTTATCAGAATTAAACACAGTTGACCCAAAAATTGCGACAAAGTTTTCAACAAAACATACAAATCCAAACGAACGAAACAACAAAGGTAATGAAACTTGGTTCACTAATCTTGACAGTGGCCTCATTACACTCCGTTGCCACACAGACACATCACTTACGTCCAGACGATGATTATTCCTTTCATACTCACGCATATGTTGGGGGGGGGGGAGGGGAGGGGGAGGGGGTTCAGAGTGTTCACACAATTCCTGTCATTCTCACAACGTGAAAACTCATCCTCGTTAACATAGGACAGTATACTGACATGGTTTTTGTTCCATTTGCTTTCGCTCACTTGCTTCGTGATGCTCTTCACACCCTCATAAAAATTGTCTCGTGAATTAACTCCCTTGACATTGCATTTTGCAACATTCCTCAGTTCTGTGGCCGTTTGATTTATGTCCCCTCATGGATATTATTTCCTCTTGCAGACTGGAACACAGCTCTGTCACATTTTTGAAATCGTCTTTCTTCTTACCGAACTTACATTTCTGCAGATAGGCCATAACGTCCTTCACTCCACTTCGGGATATCCGGTGTAACAGCCCGTTCTTACCCCCCTCTGGAACTTACCCCTGGGTAAGTCTGGGCTAGCCTGCTTTTACCCCCGGAGTCATTCTAGGACTAGCTAGAACTTACTCCCCCTAGTTGGAACTTACCCGCGCGGGGTAAGTTTGGGCTAGCCTGGATTCCCCCCCCCCCCCAAAGGGTCAATCTAGGACTATTTGGAATCTTCCTCCCCCCACCCCACCCTTCAAACAAGGGAGGGTTATTCAGGATTTTCCTCTGCCTTTTCCCAACACGCACATCCGCCTTTAAAAAAATGTGTTATCCTGCATATTTACACCCCCTCTCCCATTTCCTATATACAGTCAGTAGGGTTTAGACAAAGTGTAGTTCTAGACTCTTCTCAATAGATGGACCTCCCCCCCCCCCCCCCCCCACACACACACACACTAACAAATACATATTAACATTTCTCGTGCTAGCTTATATGCGTGGGTCAATATTCGGGTGTGTGAGTACGCCTGTGCATGCATGGGAAAGAAAGACGACTACATGCCAATGTGACCAAGAGCCAATGTGACCATAGTTGTGACAAAAATGTCGTTGTGAGCACGTGTCGTTGTGACCAAGTACCGTTGTTGCTTCATCCCGGTTTGCCTCTTTTAACTATTTTACAGCTATTTATAGTCTCTTGAGTACCTTTGTACCTTAGTTTGTACAATGCAGATGACTAGTGGTCAGTGCCACTGACCACTGGTCATTATGACGTAAACGGAAAATTTAACTATTTAACAGCTAATTAGTGTTTCCCGAGCGCTTGTGTACCTTGTACAATGCAGACGACTGGTGGTCAGTGCCACAGACCACTGGCCACTGTCACGTAAATCAGATATTTCGACTATTTTACAGTTAATTAGTGTCTCATGAGTGTTTGTATACCTTGTGCAATGCAGACAACCAGTGGTCAGTGTCACTGACCATCGGTCACTTTAATGTGTGTAAGAGATTTTAACTATTTTACAGCTAATTAGTGTCTCCTGAGTGCCTGTGTACCTTGTACAATGTACAAGACTGGAGGGGTCAGTTCCACCTGGGGGGGGGGGGGGGGTAAGTTCCAGCTAGTCCTGGAATGACCCCCGGGGGTAAAAGCAGGCTAGCCCAGACTTACCCCGGGGTAAGTTCCAGAGGGGGGGGGGGGGTAAGAATGGGCTGCTACACCGGGTATGTATGTCGTTTGTTGTCAATCTTCCCACCGGATCCAGCGGTTCGACGTCTCCACGCTTTTGTGGGAAAAAACGCTGATATAAAAGTGAATCAGGAATAATCCTAAGGAAACAGAGCCCTGTACATTGCTTCAATGTCCAGATGAACAGGGTGTGTTTCTTCACAACAGTTCAAATCATAATTATTTGCAGGTACAAATTTCACCTTGTTCGGCAGGGAAACTCAAATCTCCTTTGGTAAGTTGACACCTAATGATCGTTTTTATTGACAAAGACAAAATGCAGTCTTCATGTCAAGGGGGCTATCATTAATGCAGCGTCAAGAATTTATGAAACGAAAAATGCATAATACATTACAAATACGATTCCCGGTATTGATCTATTTGGGAATAATAAAGTTAACGACAAACAAAAGATCACCAAACGTGGGCCTAAATGACAGCTATGACATGTGGAGAACCAAAGCACTGTCTCACAGGGAAACAGCAACCGACATTTTTTTTTCTCTCTGATATCATAACATTCAGCAATATATTTAGCAACAGACGAAGAATATTTCCATCATCAGAAGATAATAGTTCAATCAAAGTATATGGTCTTTCTCGCATCAAATAAAAGTTTTGATTTTTTCCTTTTATCTTCATATGCCTTACATTGAAATAAAAAGTGCTCTTCATCTTCCTTACTGTTATCTGGACACAACACACACATACATCATCAACATAAACTTCATTGCAGAACCATTTCTTATTTGCTTTTAAAACAAGGGTCCGACTTCTAAATCTGGCCAATATGCTTCTATGCCGTTTATTAGTAACAGATTTCAAAAAACAATTCCGGCTGAAGAATACTTTTAAAGGAATAAAACCATGAATACTTTGTCTACATAGCCTTGATGTTGGAAGTTTGTGTCAATTTTAACCAATACTTATAGATTTTGAAACGTTTGAATAAATAAAGGATATCTCCAGAATCACCATAAGCCATTGTGTTTGATGAATGCAGTGG